>CBVK0100098560.1:0-10248 GCA_900067695.1 Picea abies
GACGTGCTCTCTCTCTCTCTCTCTCTCTCTCTCTCTCTCTCTCTCTCTCTCTCTCTCGGGTTTATTGATATTCTTGGAGCATTTGAAAGTCTAGGGTTGGGGATTCATCCATTGTAGAATTGAGATTAGGGTTTTGAGATGAAACCCTAGATGTATTTGGTGAAGAAGAAGAAAAAGAAGATGAATATGAAGATGAAGAAGATGTCTTGTGTTGGAGGACTTGTTTGAGTGATTTATGCATGTTTGAGCTCCTTGTTAAGCTAAGGTTTTTCTTGGATTTCCATAGCTAATTTTCAGAGAGGTAGTGGATTGCTCTAGCCTTGTGATAAGGCTATGGTATGTACCACAACTTTATGTTATTTATATTAATGAAGTTTTCAATTGGCGAATACTTGTGTAAATTGTAGATTTGATTTTTATCCATCTATACAACTATATATGTTTTGTTAATTTTACATAAGTAAAGGGTAATTATGTTAAGTGATTTAATAATTTATCTGAAGAAGATAAGGTTTGTTTTATTGTTGTTGTTCCTGCTATAAATGAGAGTTTTTAGATTTTTTTTATGCATGATAAGATTGCCCTAGAGGGATGAAACTTATTGGTAAACTTTGGTGTTTTTTCTCCTTGGGTTGCCTAAAAGATTGGGGTGTTAAGGATCAAAATATTGCAATCTTTCCTTATTGTTTTGTTCTATATTTCATAATATCCCTAAGGCTAAAAAATCATAGGGTTAAGATCTAGAAAACCTTTACTTAAGAGTTGAAATTTCCATTTGGTATTAAGTGCCATATTTTTTTAATATTTTTAAAATTTCCACATGGTATTAGAGCTTTTGTGGCTAAGATCACTCTAGGTGTAAGAGGGAGTTTTATTTCGGTTAGAAATTACTTAGGAGAGGACATTGACCTTGTTTAAGGTTGTTGGGTGTAATACCCTAGGTTGTTTGAGATGAGCACTTACACCTGTGAGAGGTTTTGATTGGTTTCTCATGTGATGAGAGGTGATGGATATGCTACATAAATGGTTTTTGTGGATGTATTTTCAACAGGTATGATGTTTAAGAGGACTCGTGATATGTGGTCGATTTGTTCTGTGATTTACCAATGATAGATGGTAGATCTATGTCTTTATTGATTGGTACAGTTTTATTTTTAGTAGGTGAGATGCCTAAAGGAATTGCAATAGGTGACTGTTTTTTTACGTATATGCTATTGTTTTTCACCTATGATAGGTGGAGAACCCTCTTCATATTGTATATTTTCTAGGATGGATATGGCTTTGGTCTCTTGCTTTTCTTCCCACACTATGTCTAGATGGTACGTGGAAGTATGTCAATAGTAGAGCTTCGAGACATATGAAATTTGACAAGTATTTATTCAATAGGATCAAGAAGCAAGAGGGAGGAATGAATGGCACTTGTCGATGATGCCACTTATCCTGTGAGAGGAGTTGTCTCCATCTCTTTTCAAGTGTCTTCAAGGGATGTTTGTGAGTTGAATAATGTTTTGTTTGTTCATGGTTTGAAGAAGAATCTTCTTTCAGTGTCTTGTATGACAAACATATAGTGGAGAGTTGTTTTTGAGGGACAAGAATGCACCATTAGTGATTGTAGTCTAGCTAGTTTGAGGACTTTGGCTAAATGTGTGAGAGAGGGTGGCCTTGACAGACTACTTATTTATTCAGTGGCATGTGTACTTTCCATGGATACGTTGGATGAATCTTCTAGTCATGAGGAGGCTCGAGAGAATACAGGAGTGCCCAAATCTTCAATGAAGGTGAGTGCACCTCCTAGGAGATATGCTAGTCATGTTGCATTGGTTTCTTCCATCCATGAGCCTTCTAGTTGCTTATAGGAGGAGAGGTGTGATACCTTGATGGAGGATGATGTTAAGATTGATTCCAAAGTTGCAACTAATGAGAGTATTGTAGATTACATGGATAGGGTTGATGAATTTTATCAGACAAGGGAGTTTCTCGTGATGTTACTCTTTCTTCGGTATTCTCATAGGATGAGGTATTTAACCTAGTTCAAGTTGTTTCAATTGTTGGAGGAATTGAGGTGCATGAGAGGGATTCTCATGTTGACAAATTGTTGATGGTCTTGCCAAGTTTATTACCCATACCATGAATTTGGTATTCTAGGATCGAGGAGTTAACTTGTGTAGATTTCTATCCTAGTGGCCTTGATAGATGTGATCCACTTGTCTTGATCTTGTATGGAGATGTGATCTTGTCTACAGGATGTCCTAGATAGCTCAGGTTGTGGTGTCAATTGACTTTGGCTCATGATGTTGACTTGAAGGATGATGGAGTTTGGTAGGTTTCTTTTCTTAGGGTTATGTTCCTTCACATCTACAGGTGGTTAGTATTCTTTGGATCAAGATGTTGTGATAACATGGGTGCGAGAGTCTTTACATGTGAAAGTGGTTGATTTTGAGACTACAACATGCACAAATTTTCAGGTAGTAGGTTTGATGGAGTTGCAGAGGGAGTCAATAGTTGTTTGTATAAACACTTTTCTCATAAAGAGGGAGTGCTAGAGTTTGGGTTGGTTCAAAAGTGTTTACACCATGTTTGGGGGTGTTTCATGAGATTTGGGGTATATGGTGTATGTTCATCCCCCGAATGGTATGGAATGGATTTGCACATGGGAGATGGTTCGTGATGGATTTACACATTGGAGAGAGATTTTTCAGTGATCATTTGACCTCAATTGGGTGCTTTCTTGGAATTCTTACATAGAGAATTCCCTACTTAGGAGGAGCATTATGCATATTAAACAAGGGAATTAGATGCTAGGTAGCATGGGGTAGCTTGGATTCTTGTATGGAGGCATGTAGTTGGCTTGGGGATGCTTGGGTTGCGATAGTGTTCATGTAGGGGAAGTGGACTTGGTGGAGTACATGGTTTAGGAGGAACAACAAAGTCCATGTGGGCTTGTGATGAAGGGGTGTGGATACACATTGTGTAGAAACATCATCTTGGAGACATTATTGTGTATCACATCACCTTGGAGCATGACATGTGTATCCATGGAGTAGAGCACTTCATTTGTGTAGGCCTACATGTGTTTGTTGTAGGTTGCTTGTAAAGGCTTAGGCCCACATTATATTGTTGGACTTCTTTAGCTCCCATATATATAGAGAAAGGAGAGTGTCATTCCATTCATCACCATCATACTCTTTTATTTGTATTGTATTCTTAGAGTGATTTGGTAGGGTTCATGAGGAAACCCTAAGATAAGTTATACATGGGAGGAGGGTATCTTTGTTGGAGATTGTTCGTGTGACTATGGTTTACTCATGTGAAGATGAAGATGTTGGAGATTATCATCATTCTTCATTGTGGTCATCACTCTTATTCACTCTTTTGTTAGAGATGTGACTAGGAGGAGTTCACTAGTCATCTTCTCTCTTTTAGGTCTTCATTTGTACTTGGTCTCTCTCTCTCTCTCTCTCTCTCTCTCTCTCTCTCTCTCTCTCTCTTTCTCTCTCTCTCTCTCTCTCTCTCTCTCTCTCTCTCTTGGAGTTGCTAGGTTTTCTTGATCTTCTTGGAGCATTTTGAAGTCTAAGATTAGGGTTTTATCCCTTGAATAATTGAGATTAGGGTTTTAAGATGAAACCCTAGGTTTATTTGGTGAAAAAGAAGAGGCATTTTTCCTTGGAGGACTTGTTTGAGTGATGCATGCATGTTTGAGCTCCTTTGTAGAGTTAGGGTTTTTCTTGATTTTCCCTAGATAGGGTTTTGGAGAGCTAGTGGATTGTACTAACCTTGTGATAGGATATGGTTTTGTACAACTTCATCGTATGCATATTAATTAAGTTTTTAGTTGTCCAATACTTGTGTAAATTGCAGATTTGATTTTATCCATCTATGTTCTTAACAATTTGAAATTTAAAAATATATATCTATCGCTAATTTGACATAAGTAAAGGGTAATTATCTCAAGTGATTTAACATTGTAATTGAAGAGGATAAATGTTGTTTTATTGTTGTAAGTGGGATGTTTCAAATCTGTTTTACGCATGATATGATTTCCCTAGAGCGCTAAAACTTATTGGAACACTTTGGTATCTTTTCTCCTTGGATTTCCTAGTAGACTGGGGTGTTAAGGATTGAAATATTATAATGTTGCATTGATATTTTGTTCTATATTTTACAACACCTGTAAGGCTGAATATTCATAGGGTTAAGATCTAGGTGGCCTCTAGTTAGAGGTGAAATTTATGTTTTGCATTAAAATCCATATTTTTTACATTTCTGAAATTTCCATAACATACACCTACTATTATACATATTTGGGTGAGCTATATTCTAGATGGGTGTCCATAATCCCACTCTCAGTCCTATTTAAGTTATATATCCATAAATCCACTCTCAACATTTGAGGTCTCTCAATTGTATTCACTCTGGGTATTCATAAACCCAATCACTTTTGTATATTGGCCACAATCGACTCTATTGAGTTCATTATCCATAAACCAACTCACATTTATGTTTCATCATTCTTGTTTGTTCCCCTGTCCATCTTAAACGATGGTGTTGAAAATGGTGTAATATTCACATGTGGCTACAATATACCTAGATCATATCATTAATGTATGTAACTAAGGCTAACTTATGTTTAGTGATTGTAATACTAGGTTATGGTTAAGTTCAACCTAGTCAATCTTATGTGGACCCATAATCCCTCTTGGGGAAGGTTCCTTATTTTTTGAGATGTGTATGAATACGCACTCAAGTATCATTTCTAAATCATCATTGTTAGTTATTTCTCTCTTTAAAAGTATTTAAGACCAAGGGCACCATACACTGTTCTTCCCTCTTGCTATCTTGTTGTGATCATTGTGCTAAGTTATTTCTATATAATGCTCTTATAGTTACTTAATTTAGAACTTTTGTGGTTAGTGTTAGTGCACTTGATCACTCTTTATCAAGTGTTGTTTCCTTTTTATTGCAGGTTTAAGGGTTTGTTGGTGGTTTAATTACATCCTTTATTTATCTTGTGATCTCAACAACTGAAACATTGACTAAAATGGTTGATACATGTGTTGGCCAAAACATCTGTTGAAATGGATGAAACGTTAGTTGAAACAACCAATACAATGCTTTAAAAATATAAAACACCATTGAAATGTTTAGTCATATTTCATAGGTGTTTCATACAAGGACAGTTTTTTGAAACACTAAAACACTTTAATAGCACCTCGAGTTGGATTTTCTAGTAACATAGCTCTTAGCAAGCAAGTGCTTCCAAAACCCATGCTTAACCATCTTTAGTCTCCTACACCACATGCACTAATGATTTGTTAGACCAATTTTGGCCAACTAAAATTTGGTAGGAAAGCCTTGACCATACATTGCTAACATTGGTGATCCAATAAAAGTCACTATACAAGCTTCCCATATCCTATTCAAAACTAGGGGTACATGGTTAACCTAGTGCAGGAACTAATAAAGCTTCATGTTTTTAGACTCAAAGATTATTTTATTATAAGACCACTATCAATCCTTCCAAATAGGGCCACACAGGGAGTCATTCATTTGTTAAAAATCCTCTTATTCTATAAGAAACCACCACTTATTCACAATAAGTCTATCTGAAGTCAAAAGGTTTGTACTACACACAAGATCCCTTAGGTTTATCCATATTCCTCTATTAAATTCCAATATATCTCTACATGGGAAAAATGCCATCTTACTAAGTCTTTTAGCTTGAAATCGTGTTGTGTTTGAGATGCATTAGCCCTAGATTTTCCATGTTCAAATAGTTTTAAAAGGCATATCCCACCCTTTCTTGCTCCTTGAATAGTATTAAGACATTCAACTTGCTACCTATTTTTCCAACTCTCATTCTTTTGAGCACAAAACATCTTAGAATCATAAAATAAAATAAAATTGGCACTTAAAGATATAAGAGAAATCAAACTAACGTTGAACTTTTCCCATGTGCGTGCAATGAAGATTCATATAGGTAAGAGGATATTTCCAAGGGGCGTCACCTTCAAGACTTCTTACAACCCACTTTGTCACAAAAATCTTCCTTTGTGGAAAAACATCAATGAGACCAAGTCCACTATCTTATTTTGGCATGATGCAATAATGCTAGGGAAATATAGGAAATCCTAGAGGAAAGATCTCAAAATTTTATCAAACTTCATATGATAGAGTTGAAAACCAATGAGATGAATAATAAACTTGAACGAAGAGAAGAATATTCAAAATGATCATACGCATACTAGTGAAAGGAAAATATTTGTATTTCCTCCTATACAACTTGGATTGATATTTATCTAAACACCAATCCCACACGGAATAAAAGGAAAGACGATCCCCAAACATGATTCCTAAGTATTTGACAATGTCCCCATGTCTCATCCTCTTCCAGTTCTAAATAATCCAAAAAGGTCCTCGACAGGTCCAATCAACCAATACCGAAAGTTATAGTTGCTAACAACACCCGACGTTGTGCAAAATGTATATGGACATATCATGGTATCATCCAATCCATCAAGCTTTAAATGAACATATAAGATCTTGGCATCAACAAAAATGATTGCTAAGAACCTCTTTATCTCTTATAATTTAGATCACCCAGATCCTACCCTACATCTTTTCTACATCTAGTAGATAAGCAAGAGAGTCTACAATGATCACATTATGATTATAGAGCAAGAGGGCACCCTTGTTTGATAGATATGTGTAAGTGAAATCCATTTAGACAAGGAAACAGTAACCAAGACTGTCACAAAATCCTCCCTGAATAGGTTACACACCATCCCTATAAACTTGGTCATGAATCGTATCCATGTTGACATATGTGGGATAAGGTTGTAGTGAACCTTGTCATAATATTTGTCAAAGTCAATATTGAACATCAAAGGATCTTGGTTATTGTCCATGGCCCATTCCATAAACTCCTAAATGATAATTAAGTTATCCAATATGAATGTCCCTCTAACTCCTAAATGATAATTATTTTATCCAATATGAACTCTAAGGAAAGTGGTTTGTTCAAGTCTCACAATCATTGTTGCAAGCATTTGAACCCTCAACATTGAAGCCTTGGCTAAAATTTTGTGAGTCTTGAGATGTCGAAGTGCATAATTGGCCCCTAGCCGCTAATAATATATTTTTGTAGTAGTATTTGGAGTATGGTTATGAGTCCTTGATTAAGGAATACATAGAGCTTCCCTTCCTTAACCAGTCCCTTGGCCATCCTAAATATGTCATCACCATTTCTCACATGATGTTGAAGGACTCACAAGAAATGCCATCCAATCCATTCAACTTATTATTTTTCATCTTGGACATTGCAAAAAAGAGTTGCTCCTTAGAAATTTCTCTACTTAGCACCTCCCTCTCAAAAGCATCAAATTTAGCGATAAAAACCCTATTTCACTCCTCCTTGGCCTCTTGCACCTAATTGGAGTTGGTATAGGAGGAAATAATTTTTGAAAATGAAAACCAAACATGTTTCTAACTTCTTTGTAAGTCTTCTTCTAGAATGTAATTTGCGTTCTGAAGGTCCATTATCTCATAGGTGTTTCCTTCAAAATAAAACTTAGATGGCTCATCACACTGCTTAAACCATTGTAACATTTCCCTAATTCTCACCCCGCTCACCTTGTATTCTTCTTCATTTTCAATAAAGTGTTCTAGTGCAACAACCTAATTACAAGTGTCACTTTTTCTTCTAGTTTTCCCTGTCTCTTTTCCCAGTTTTTTTTACAATGCACAACAAAATCTAAATTGACTTACTTTGTTACCACTTGCAGCAATAAATATTCTTGAACAATAGAAATAGAGATAACTCAAACCAAATATCCAAGCAAGCTTGAAGATGCATATAAATTTTATTCAATCCAAGTGGCCTTAAGATCCACCATACAATAATGCTAAGGAAGGATAAACTCCATATCTCTTCAATATGAGAATGATTCAAGACATACCTTTCTCTTACATTTGATACACATAAATAGAGGAGGTTTCTTTGTCTACAAGCTTCTAACCATTACATGACACATTAAATATTTAACTATAGGTACATACCATATTATCTCGAGAGATCAAACGACCATGAGCAATTACAATGGCATGGTTATGCACTCGGGGAGGGATGCCTTTGAACATATTTTTTGGAGTCGTCGTTGGACTAGAAAACTATGACCCTTTTCCTTTGAATGTTTTGATCAACATAAATTAAACATGGACATAAGTGAGTGTAGATATATGTAAGGTACCAAAAGGAAATACGTAGAGAAGTAGAAAAATTATTACCAAAATTAGTTAACAAAAAGAGACGAAACAATAAGCACAATGACAATATAGATCCAAATGATGATACCTTTATTATCTTGAGAGACAATGACAATATAGATCCAAATGATGATACCTTTATTATCTTGAGAGCATATTTCAAGTTCCTCTTCGAGGGGGGAAACATCCAACAGAGAAGAGCTCTAGTAAAAATGATTTCCAATATAGGTTTTCCATGCTTTCTACCCCTATTTATACTATTTCTATCTTCTAGAGAACATTCTAGGGGAAGAACCTTCTAGTAAGTCTTCTTACACTAGACGTGTTCACATTATTACATGGGAATTATTTACTAATGATGACCTATATTACATAGAAAAACATATTATTCTATCTACTTGAGGGGTCAAGGAGTTTAGGACCCTAACATGCCATCCCCCTTAAAGAACAATCTTGTCCTCAAGGTTGGAGATGTGAAAACTGCAACAGAATAGCGATCGACTCCCATGTGGAATCCTCAATTGATGTATCCTTCCATTTTACTAAAACTTCTTGAATTGTGTGTCGACGAAGATGATGCTCTCATTGGGCTAGGACTTCTTATGGATGGAACCAAAATGAACCTTCTTCATCCAATTCCAGGAGACTAGTTTGAATCTAGCACTTGGTTCCAACCACTTTCTTTAAGAAAAAAACATGAAAAACTAGATGGATTTTAGAGTGGCTGGGAAGGGATAACGTGTAAGCCATGGGCTCTCTACGCTTGAGGATTTTAGAAGGGCCATAAAACTTTGGAGCAAATTTCTGGAAGTGATATGTTTTGAGGGAAGTTTTCTTATATGGTTTGAGACAAAGAAACACCTGATATCCTTTAGAAAAGTGGCATTTAAAATGACATTGATTAGCTTGTTGCTTCATGTGTGTAATGTTCCTAACTCGGCTAGTCTAGGAAACACTGCTAAGTTGTCAAATCCACTGTCTGATCTAATAATCTGGGGGTTTTTGGATGCGTTTGAGTTAATGTTTTAACATTCTTGGTGATTTTCGCATGTGTGCTTCTTTCAATTAATGTTTAGGAAGAATATATGATGCATAAAGAATAAGGAACAAACATCATCTCATTCATATGTATTATGAGGGAAAATAACATGAAATACAATAATATGTTGAAAGAAGATGAAATCGTTAGCTAGATCTCGTGGATCGTCATTGGAATACAAACAACTAATATAAATACTCGTGATCATATGATGAAGGCATATCTGCGCATGCACGGATAGATCAGAAAAAATATGCAGTTCTAGAAACTCATGGAAACTGCTGCAACTATGGAAAACTCACCCTGATGGCTATACTCGTCAGAATCACCTGGAAATTGTCC
The DNA here is from genome assembly GCA_900067695.1 of Picea abies. NCBI lineage: Eukaryota > Viridiplantae > Streptophyta > Pinopsida > Pinales > Pinaceae > Picea > Picea abies. The sequence continues at coordinate 9,644 of CBVK0100098560.1, forward strand.
CAAAAGGAGTGCTTCGGCCTCTAGGCTAATAATGATGACTGACGAACTGAAGATCGAATGTCAAAATCTTTGGATGTCATCCCCCGGGGGGTTGCACACCTCTTGGGCTCAATGAGTGTGCCCTAATAATTCCACCGACAAAATCTGCTGCTATATGGCTCTAAATTTGAGCCCTAACCAATGTTGAATTGGATCGGTAGGGTTTCCTCAGATTTAATCCAAAACTCCTTATGGAACCCAAAATGCCCCTCCTCAAGAGTTGCACACTATCTGGTTGTTTGTTTCACTGTGAGATATTCCACCGTCAGAATATGATGATTGGTGGCTCAAAATATGTGCCCTGGAAAGTCCTCAACTAGGTCAGAATGAATATTCAAGATAATCTCTAGCTTCATATAACTACACCAAACCCTCTCTAACCCTTGTTCCCTCACTAGTTGAGCTGCGCAAACACTGCAAAATGGATACTCCTGAATAGCATGGTGAAATACCTGGATGGTATCTCTGATAGGCTAGGGTGTGTCTCTCAACATCGAAATAGATCAATGGTGGTGGTTTCCTCCATAAATCCACAAAACAACAAAAGGTCAATTCCTGTCTCTTAT
>CBVK0100098562.1:0-16563 GCA_900067695.1 Picea abies
CAACCCAGCCTTGAATATTGATTCTTGTTGCTCATTTTTTAGGATTTTCAAGAGTGTTTGTCTTCTTTCTCCTTTACATCTTTTGAGTTCCTAATTGAACAAGTTGTGAAGTCCATTCTTATACTTGATTTCTTTCAATTCTCATCGGTTTTTTAGTGCACTTTGTTTGGTTTCTTTTTTGCCTCGCGTTTCTTTGTGTCAAACATTGATTTCTTTCATTTCACTTGAAATTTAAGAAGCATAAAGTTTTCATATCTCATTGCATATATAATCAAACAATTTTTTTTTTGCATTCTTTAGGAAATTTGTTTTGGTACATGTTTGAAAAGAGTTAGTTTTATATGTGCATTTGGATTTCAGAAACATTTTCTCGGTAGTTTGGCATCATCTTGCTCCTAGAAATTGAAAATTTGCATAGTTTTGAGTACTCTATTGTGTTAGGAAGAATAGAACTCCTCTCCTTCCCATACATAGAATTCATCGAAAAGAAATGATTGCATCTCATTCTTTTGCATTCTACTAGAGTCGAGTCTTACACATCATAAGTTTTATCTCCGTGAACCTTATGAGTAAAAAGCCATTAAAATCAACCACGCGCTAATAAAATCCACTAGACATTTTGTGTTTTTAGCACACCAACAGTAGCACAAGATTAGGGTCTTTGGACTAGGAAAAGTGAGTAAATCATCCAAGACTACTAAACAGAGTGTAGAACACTAAAGAGTTAACAATCCAATTTTCATATAAGCATAGTTGGGAACGCCATCTAACATAGGGGCTAAACACGAGGTCACGTGCAGAAGAGCAACGGATCACCCCTCCAAAGCTTGACCAATCGTAGCAGACATATCGTACATTGGGGGTTTTTCTTGAAGTGTCACTGGTTTCATTTGGTCTCGGTGCTTCGTGATTCTCGAATCCATTTGAGGTCCTCAGAAGTTTTACCAGTCCACTTGTCTTCAGTGCTCTAGAAAAATTTCAAACTTTGATATCCTGCCCATACGTTCGGTCCTGACTTTCGATTGTACCTGCCCGGAGGTTGATTATGAGTTGGTAACCTTAGTGTCCTTTCCTAGGTATCTACAGAGGTGAGTGTGGGGGGTTACCAAGGTGCCTGGGGCAAATGTCATATCACACTTTCAGTACCCTTGGAGGGTGAACCCACGAACATGAGGGTTACTTGCACCGATAAGGGTTGTTACGTGGAGGTCGGGGTAACTACTTCTCATTTCTTCACTGGTGGCCTGACTTCTTGTCTTCGAAAGATCCTTGAACCTACTGTTATATCCCTAAAATGCCCTACTCATGCATACATAGCATTGGCCTTCCTACTTGCATAATTTACCAAATCACTGTTGAGGAACTCTATTTAAAAAAAAACAATTTTTAGAGCATCTACACATCATGCTTCACTACTTCCCGTGTACATATGCTTATTGCATGCTAGACAATCCATGTACATACGCTTGTTGCACACTAAACAACCCGCGTATACCTCCAAAAGTTGCAAAAATTAAAAAGTTTTAAGGAATTCAGTGGAATTTACAGGCTATTGGAGGTTTCCCAACCAATTCACCTGCTATAGCCCGTCCCCCGACCGAATAATCATCCTTTTGTCATATAAAAGGAGGTCTTGGGGTCTCATTCCACACTCAAGCATTAGAACGATGAAACTCTGCCCAAATTCCCTTTCCTTCTTTGCCCAAGCATTTGCAACCTTTTGTGAGTTATTGCCTCAACTTTCCCTTTCTAACCCCTTTTCTTCCATACAATCCATTCCCTTCCCTTTGAGGTGATTAGTAAATTGTGAGAAGAGGCTTATTAGAGGTGCACTTGGAGCATTGTCAAGAGGAGCCCAGACCAGGTTCGTGGAGCGTCGACCTGCAAAGGTTGTAAGCTTCAATTTTTTATTAATGAATAAAATAATCTCTTTTCCTTGTCCCAAATGATGGTTTTTTATGTCTTTTCTTTGATTTATACATAACAAGTTATATCTAACCCTAATTTATGAATAGAAATAGCATGTTTGCAGCCTTGTTTGCCTAGTTGTGGATGCATGTCATCTTTGGGAGGAGACTTGCAACCTTGGGAGCTACAGAGCTTGAGGAGATCAACACCAAACGTTGGATACAAGGTACGGTTTCTGATCTACTCTTTCATTGCTTTTTGTTCATCTATTTAGGTATGTTTGGGGTAGTGTAGAAATTAGTTTGACTTTTAGGGAGTCATTTGCTATGTCTATACTTTAAACCATGGTATAGTTATAGGGAGATTTTCTTGCTAGCAATCATCCCAAGTCCAAGACCAAATTCTCAAAAAGAAGAAAAATGACAAAGCATGGAGGGAGCCTCCCTCCCATCAATGGCTTCCTTCAACAAAATCATATTGTCTGTCCTAGATAAATCCTCCTTTGATAATTGATCAACTTCCAAGTTTAATTCCCTAAATATATGACAAAATGAGATGTCCTGGAAAGAAGTGTCTACAACAGTTTTTAATAACACTCCAATGTTTTGCAACTCCATATTTACTAACCCCTTAGCATTGTTCATCAAATCAATGACCACTTTTGAATCCCAAAACACTTGTAGGGAATTCAAATTGTGATTTTTTGCATAGAGTAATAGCTCAAAGAGAGCCAATAGTTCATCTCGGTTGTTTGTACCAACACCCAATAGTCCACAACATGAAATATAGTGAGAATAAAGAAGAAATAACAAGAACCCAATACCACATACATATCCCTTCCTTGGCATGCTCCATCAAAATAGCCCCAAGGATTTGCTTAGTCAATTGGAATAGATCCTAGATGTCGATCCCACTACACTTTTGTTTTCACATGGTATGAGGAAAATAGGGCTGAGACCTGTTGTACAACCTTGCTATTTGGCCAATATTTACCTTTGAGCAAACTAGCATTTCTCGCCAACCAAAGTCCCAAGAGACCAAGATAGTAACAACACAAAATGGTTTAAGAAACCAATTAGTGAAAAATTCCTCAAAACATTCAACAATCGTCGCCTTGCCCCATACCCTATCCATTCCCAACTGAACTTGGGATTGTGTTACTTGTGTAAATATTGTTGTAAACTTGAGGAGTTGTAGGTGAAGGAAGAGTACTCATTAAGGGGAGACCAAAGTTCATTTGATTTGTATTAATAATTGTTTCACATTAATGTAAGCATCAAGTGTGAAGTTGCAATTTTGCACATACCTGTCCTGACAGTGGTATTTGAGCAAAGGTTAACTCCATGAATTATTTATCTTGACATTTCCTTTCTCCTAGCGTGTATAAATGATTTATGTCAGCCTACATATATCTCTGCCTTCCCGTTTGTCCCTCTGGCCCATCGGTTTTCCCTATGGTCTATTCATTATGCATATCTCTAACGTTTTAATTACGTGAAGTTGTTCCCGCTCATAATTTCTCTCCCTGCTTGAAACCCTAGATCTTTGTAGTGCCACCTTTGCCCAAGAAGAAACTAGTCTCTTCAGCTAGCTATTCCAAATGAGAGTCCTCCTCACAAGTTCGTGTAGTGAGTCCATGTGTAGTGGTGAACTGGACTTGAGTGTTGTGAGTCCATGTGCAGTGGTGAACTCGATGTGACTCCTCCAATTCCATGCGCAGTGGTGAACTCGATGTGACTCCTCTAATTCCATGCGCAACAACCTGAGTGGTGGTTATTCAACCCTCTTGTGTCGATGTCAAATCCATCATCAACCTTAACGAATTGTAGGTGTTCTTACCAACAAATAAACATTGTTTTTTATTAAGAATTAAGGTCTATCATGTCATCAGTATTGTCGATCGGAAGTCAGAGGATGGATACTTTCAACTCATTGTTCTAAGATATGTGTGATCTCCCTGATTGCATCGACTTCATGGTGGCTAACCGACAAAAGATACTACTATTATTTACTTGTGGAGGACACTTCTACTCGTATTTTCTATGATCAACTATTAGATTCGTCGATTCACTATTATTCCTGCCCTGTTTTGAAACAAGTACAATTGAATTACAAAGATCTTAAACATATAAAGGAGTTGCATATTTTATAACATAGTTATAGATAGAAGAGCAACACTTGAGTATAGACAATTGTTGTTTCAATTTCACCAATTCTACTATTAAAGCGTCACATTTCTATTCTACCTTTTTTCAATTTCACCAATTCTACTTTCTCTTGCACTTCTGCCCTTTAAACATGGCCATCTCCATAGTAGATAATATCCTTTTATGGAGCTTCTTAATGATTTTCTAAGGTTTGGTTTCTTATTTCTAGGGTTTGATGCTGAGCTCGTGAGACTTGGGACTCGAGGAACATCTTATGATTGATTTTGCAGTGTTGGACCTTCTCTTTTATCCATAAGGTTGTCTGTCCATATTTTTGCATCACAGTACCTTCACGCAAAGCTTTTCTCGACCAAAAAATCCAAGCAATGTATATTCCTTCTTCTGAAAGAGAGTTTTCAAACCCATAAGTGTAGGTATTGTGAGCGTGGACCACTGCAACATATACATATTGTTCAATCGACAAGCCTGGAGATTTTTCTCCAAACATCCGTGGAAGACATCTTTGAGTAGTTGTTGTTTGAAGATGCACTCTCTAATCTCCATCATTGGTGTGGTGTTGACGGGTAAAGAGAATTACCGAGAATGGTACAACAAGATTAAAAGCACATTGATCTTCAAGGACTTGTGGAATGACATTTATGAAGTAGCAACTGTCAATGAAGAAGAAGACGAATCAAAAACAAAGTCGGAGTGTAGTAGATCGACCATTATGACATCAAACAAAGAATGTGCTATATGAAAGGACAAAGACCATAAAACATATGTTGTGATTTCTACGACAGTAAGTGAAGAGGTGACTTGTCATATTGCTTCCATTAATGAATCCTATAGTGCTTTGGAGAGATTGAATGACTTGTATGACACTCACTCAGAACTGGAACTAATACGATTGATGGTGAAGCTCTTTAACCTAGTGTTGAAGAATGATGACCCTACGGATTTAACTTCTGAAATCAAAGCCATAATGCATGACATTGATGCCACTAGGGTGAATATAGACCTCCCTCTCACAATCTTCATTAAGGCGCTATACCCTACATATTCTCACTACCTTGAATCTCTACAAGCTAGTGGTCAAATGAAATCCATCCCATTTGACAAGTTGGTGGAGAAAATTGCAGAATGTGAGAAAGCCTTTGGAAAGAAGTCATCCCATTCCATCGGTGAGACTATGTGCCTTGATAAAAAAGGGAAGAGTCAACCACATGATTCTTCTAGAGGAGAAGACAACAAAAGAGGATGTGGAAGAACGACTTTCAAAGGCAAGGGGTGAGACACAACCATGGTGATAGATCCAATCTTCATTAATGTACCCATTGCAAAAAGAATGGGTCACATGAAACAAATGATTGTAGAGTCTCATAGGAGAAGATCAAAGAATACAAACAAATTCAGATCGAAGACAAAGGTAAAACTTTAGATTCAACGAAAGGTAAAGCACCTAAATCTGCTCATTATATTGTTTCCCATTGCAATACATGAGTAACTGAAGATTTGTTTAACACTTCATATACTTCTTGGAGAGGTGCATGACTTCTTGACACAGATGCAACCTCCCACGTGACATTCCAAAGAGACTTCTTCAAAGATTTAAATAACAATGTAGATGGTGTGGTGTATTTTGCAGATAAATCGAGTCTCAAACCTTCGGGAATGGGCACCATCAGGCTCAAATTGCTTGGACTCCCTCATTTTCTTCTGCATGATGTGCTCTATCTTCCTAAGTTGTGGAGGAACTTGCTGTCCCTTGTGCACATCCGACAACAAGGCCACTCTGTTCACATGTTCGATGGCAAAGTTGAAATAAGGAAGGATTCAAACAACATGGTTGTCATGACCAGAATGGAAGATGGAAGACTGGTGAAATTGAAAGGGACATATACACAAAATGCTGCATACCTTTCTCATTGTGATGAAGGTATAATTGTCAATTTGTAGTTCAAAAGATGTCTCAACTAAGCCTATGTGACCAAGGCTAGCTGATAGACACAATTAATTACCCAGATCAACTTTATTAATTTTATCCTAAGTTTTAACTTAGAAAAAGTATAAAAGTCATTTAAATGACTTTTATTGATTTTTCACTCAGATTTCTGAAAAGTGACTTTTTGGAAATTAATAATTCACTAAAGTGAATCTTTGGAGGCTTCTAGAAGACTCAAGAAAAGGTGTGTTAGAGTGATAAAAGGAGGCTGAGGGAGAAGGACATAACACATTGTGTGTTGAGCTGATGAGTGAGGGCACTAGCTGAGGAAAAAGAAGTTGATTCTGCAGAGTGAGAAAGGGCGACTTAGCATAAGAGGAAGTGAGCTAAGTGCAGGCAGTTCCAATAGAGATAGAGGCCGAAAAAGAAGGGCCGATTTTTCAGGGCCGAAAAAATAGGACGAGTTTGCTTTCCTGTAAGAAATTTATGAATTTTTTCTGCTGCTGTAAATTGCAATTTGTAATTCTTTTGAAGCCAATAAAGCCCCTCCTTTGCTGGTTTTCCCCACACTAGGGTTTCTAGGGTATTTATGGTGTCTTCCTATTTTATGTACTTGGTTTCTATTTTCTTTTGCTGTTCATTTTAGTTAAATAACTAGTTGTAAATTTAATGCATGATTTTCAGAAGTTATATCAGCATAAATAAATTTCTAGGTAAAGAAAATTCATTGGCATTTTAATTCTGTTTGTTGAGTTTAAAGGAAATTAACATGGTATCATAGCTCAACCTTTGAATACATAAGAAGCCAAGTCCATTTGCTGTGCAGACCAAGTGTAAATCAGCAAGGGGGTCGAGTTACCAGAGAGGGTGTGTGAGTCAGGGCAGCTGTCATAATGGCCAATGCAGGCTTGAGGTTTGAGGATAGGTTAGAGGGAGCTTCAAACTTCAGTCCTTGGAGAGAGCGAATTGGGTTTCTATTGGAGGAACAAGGATTGTGGGAGTTTGCTGAAGGGACAACAATACTTCCAGCAAATCCAACTCAACAACCAGCTCATCTCAGGAGAGATGTGAAGGCTAGACAAATCATTATTGATGGAGTCAAAGACCACATCATTCCTCATCTGTCTGGCAAGAAGACAACTAAGGATATGTGGGAGGCCCTAGTTAAATTGGACCAGTCAGATGACCAGAGAAGAAAGATGCTGCTCAGGGAGAAACTCAGAAGCACAAAGATGGCCATGGGAGAGTAAGTTGTTACATATCTCACCAAGTTCACTCATATTAGAAATGAACTAGCAACTGTTGGGGAAACTGTGGATGAGACAGATTTGGGGAGGACAACCTTAAATGGCTTCACCAAGCAGTGGGAGAAACTCCTTGATTGGGAGAGGTTATGGGATGACTTCACCCAGGAGGAGCTGAGAGTTGATGCCACTCAGACTAGCCAGCCAAAGAGTGAAGAGGAGGAGAATGTGGCTCTTCATGCAAAGAAGAGCAGTGGAGGAGGCTCCGAGAACATGAGCAAAGTGAAATGCTTTACATGTCACAAAGTTGGCTACTATGCCAGCCAGTGTCCCAACAAGAAGAAGAAAAAGGAGGCACAGTTGGCAGCGACAGCATCTACTGAGATAGATGAGTTTGCGGAGAAATTCGAGGAGGAATTTTCTATGGTTGCCTCTCTTTCGAGCAACAGTGTTGCAAAGTTGGAGGACCTTAGGGCATGGTTCGTGGGCAGTGGATCATCTTGCCATATGACAGGAATAAGGTCGGTGTTCCTTAGTGTTTTGGAGACAGGATCAAACTTGCATGTGCAGAGTGGGGCTAGCACCATGCATGCAGTGAAGGGGGTTGAATGTGTCAGATTCAAGCTAGAGTCAAGTGGTTCTCTCGAGGTGGATGAGGTGATGTTTGTACCAAAGTTAAAGGTTAATTTGCTCTCTGTATCAGCTCTAGAGGATATGGGGTATGTAGTGATGTTCAAGGATGGACAGGTGTTCATACGTTCAGAGGGAGCGACCTTGGATGCAGCAGTGAAGCTTGTTATCATGGAGGGTATGATGTACATGGTGTTGGGACAACCTGTCGTTGAGTCCAAGGGGACCTTGGATCATAGATCAGTGTTAGTAGTTGAGTCTAGTGGACAAGTGGCTTCATCTAAGACTGTCAGCTGGTATGACATGACATTGATGGATGAGCAGAGCAGAAGATCGGATCAGAGTGCAACAGAGGTACCAGGAGGGTCTTCCAACTCAAAGGGAGCAGCTACAGCAACAGCAGCAGATTTGATAGGATTAGAGATTGATCCAGGTGGAGACATCTCCCTCGCTAAGAGGGAGTGTTAGTTTTGTAGCTTGGTAGGTGTCTCAACTACACCTGTGTGTCCTAGGCTAGTTGATGGACACATTAACAACCCAGATCAGCCTGATTTATCTCAGCCTAAGTCTAACTTAGGCAATCAGCAAAATTTCAGTGTGAGTGTTTTGTGGGGCCCAGTCTAGTGGGGTGCACCACTAGACTTAGTGGAGTGTGGGGTCCATCCAAAGGGGGGGGCACCTCCTTGGAGGCTGAATTGGCACACAATTCAAGGCTGAAAGGTGGTTGATTGAAGGATAAAGAGAGGGGTTGAGGGTGAAGAGAACACACATTTTCTCATTTGTGAGGTTGAGCAGGTGAGAAGAAGAGGGCGCTTGGGCAAGAGAAGAAGAGGGAGCAGCTAAGGCAGAAAGGGTGAGTTCTTGGCCAGATCTGGTGCTGCCAGTGGAGGCAAAATCAGATCCATTTTGAGCAGCAAAGGGAGGCCAAACTCAATCCATTTACAACAGCCATCAAGAGACCAATTCCAGGACGCCTTCAGTAAGGAGGAGGAGGTCGAATCGGGGCCAAATCAACTTATCCATCCAGAGGCCATAAACAGATTGTACCAGCCAGCAAGCAAAGTGGTCGTATAGCCCGAATTTGTGCAGGTCATACATTGGCCGTACAGGCCCTGGAGTTGTTGGGCCGTACAGCTAGTTTGCTGGGTTGTTTTTGCAAAAAAGGACAGAGGAAAGTTGCTGGGAAATTTTGTAAGAAATATTGATATTTCTATTGTTGTAATTTATCTCCTGAAAGCCCAATAAAATCCCCTCTTAGCTGATTTTCCCCACACTGGTGTTTCCAGGGTATATCTGGTGTCTGTCCATTTTTATGTTTGGTTTACTGTATGCTTCTGCTGTCAATTTCTAGTTAAATAACTCAATTGTAGGTTATTTGCATAATTCTGAAATTTATAACAGCAAAGTATAATTTATGAGTTTAGTAAATTATTGGAATTAATCTCTGTGTGTTGAGTTGTAAGAAATCAACAGAACTCTTTATCCATTAGGCATGAGAAAAATTCGAATGGAAGAAAGAAGGTTGTTAGAAAAAGTGATAGAGAAGAGTTTGAAGAGGTTAGACATGGGAGGAAGAGAGCCAAACCCATCATAAACCAACCAACCATGAATGGAAGCTGGTAGCTTTGAGAAGAAGCCAAGAAAACATGGCAAACTCTGCTGAAAACACGAGACACAGCCTGGACCTTCTATGCACACACTGAATAGCACAAGAGTGAGTAATTTTTGAGATATTGAACTGCAGAGAAGGAAATGCTCTGTGTTGTGTGGGGCAGGTATGTGGGTGCCATAGGACTATTCTATCACCAATAAATCTGCAGGAGAAAACGGTGATGAGAGTCCAAATTTCAGAGTTAACTATCCCTGCTTCGCCCTGGTGGTAGCATAGCCCGGATAGGGGGTGGTGTTTGCCATGGATTTGCCTAAGGTTGGGTGGAAATCGCTCGCTCAAGTGATTGTTGGCCTACAGATATCATTCAAAGATAAGTTTTTATATTTGTCATTTCTGTCTCTAGTCCCTGAGAATTCCTGTTTCTACAATTTTTTGTCGTTACAAAGGCTAAATTTATATAATTGATGGATAATTGTTGTTTAGCAAATCCGTATGATTTTGCTCTCTAATTTTATCAGTGAACCGAAATATGTAGTTAAGTATTAAATCACTATGTTTTTACTTCTACAAGGCAAAACAATTCGCATGTCTTGTATTTCATTTGTGTTTTGGGCAATTTAAGAACCATGATATCAAAGTGTTTGACTTAGTGTGTAGCTTGTGGATTCCATTCGAAACTTAATAAAACTCTGTCAATTTGATCCTCACTTCTTGTGTTTGACAAGCAACAACCAATCGATTTTGGCATTGCCCATGTGTTGCTAATGGCGGTATCTTTCTCTGAATTAAAACTCATGAACATACCCATAATAGATTGTTCTTGCAAATTTCCTTGCCACATTTGACTGGATTTCCAAAACGAATTGGGTTAAAAAGAAAGGGCAATTATCATGCCATTGAAACCTCTCTCTTTGTGCATGGGGTTGTTATAACCACAATGTGTTGATGATTGCAGCTTCATGAGACATTCTCCAGTTCGTACTCCTCTGGACTGAGTTGAGATGATCTGTGAGAACACCTATGTGATAGATGAGTCGTACTCCTCTGGACTAAGTTGAGATGACTTGTGTTGGTCTCTTTTTGTTCTCCTCTACACTAATTTGAGATGACTTGAGATGGTTTCCTATCGTACTCCTATGGACTTAGTTGAGTTGACTTGAGATAGCTCTCCAGTTCGTACTCCTATGGATTTATTTGAGTTGATCTGTTGGGGGCGACATCCCTTGTGGTTGAGCACATGTGGACTTGTCCCTAGTGGCAGAGCACTAGAGGATGTTTGGGAGATCCCTAGCTATATTTTCTAAGAGTAAGATTATTGTGAAACCCTAATTTGTATTGTGAAAGGTAGAAGTCGACCCTATTGTGTAAAGATAATTAATATTGTGTAAAAGATTAATTATATTATTGAGATGTACAAGTCAGCCCTATTGTGCCAATAGACACATCCATTGATGAGTTAGGTCATGTATTTATAAGAAATATACATCCCCATTGTGTACCATATCTCATTCACTAACAACACATTGTGGAGAAATGAAATTTAGTGTGCACTTCTTCTTATGCGCTAGATTTCTTGGTCATATAGTACCATCTTGTGTGTGATAGGGTTTGTGGTGTAAGGGTGATCTTCTCTTGACTCTATAAAAAAGGATTGTTGGGTTTTTCCCTTAATCGAGAAGGGTTTTCCCAGGATAAATTCTTGTGTCTTGTGCATGGTTATTCTTCTTGTGATATTGGTTACTGCAACTATTGTGTCGCTGCATTGTTTATGGTTCAAGTTCATGCTTAATTGAAAAGAAACTACATGTGCTTCAACTTGCATTAAAAAAACCAACAATTTGATGGTTAGATAGGGATGCTAAATGAAGTTATCATCAAAGTATAAAGGCATACCTATGGTTGTAGCAAAAAATTGATACAACAACAATTTCTACTCAAAGAATTAGTAAACAGATTTCCCAAAAGATAGCCAATACCAAGTAGATTAACAATAGCAACTTGCCAACTATTTTCAATGGTAGAAGAGTGAGATATAAGAGATTAATAAGTGATTTTGCAGCAGCCCTAGTGTTTGTAGCATAAGTTTATAATAGCGATAAGAAATCCTTGGCTAAGCAAGACACCCTAGTGGCTTAAGCAAGCTAATAACATGTAGAATTGATTCCAATTTAGACAAATGCAATATCTCAGCAAATCATGTTTCCAATGCAACGATTTTGTTTCTCCAATGCAATTTCGAATTAGTGCTTAATCTATTGGGTTATGGAGTCTTGGTTGTAAGAGTTGGATCCACTATTTCTCTATAGGTGCAATCCCTTTTACTCCCTGGAGCAAGTAAATCCAACAAGGTAGATGTAGGAGGGTGTAAGCCGTTTTACTCCTCCTAACAAACTCGAAAAAATGACTTATCTAATAACAATTAAGATGAAATCGGTGGAGGATGTATGCCCTTATTCTCCTCCAGGGGTTTTAAACAAGAGTAACATCAAACAAGAAGAAATTGCCACCAAATGCAGAAAATTCCTTACCAATTCCACAAGATAGCAAGACAAAACCCTCATCTACCAAGTAAATTTAATTAATATGAAAGAGACAAGCCTCCAAGAGGGTAGCACACCACTTAGCTCCACAATAGGCAAGATGCCCAAAGAGGGCCAAAATTTCATCCAAGAATGTCTTATTCTCAAGTGAGAGTGATATGAAAATGAAATGATCTAGGTCCTTTATTTATACAAGACCTCAAAATAAAGTTTGTCCACAAACATTTAGGGTAAAACACAAAATAAGGAGGTTGGCCTCCTTTATTTTTCCCCTTTACAATAATAATTTGATTTTGACACAAAAGAAACCCTAAAAAGATGGCATCATGCCCCTAAAGGGTGACATTTTGACCTTTTGAGCAAGTCATTGGGTTGTTGAAGGAGACGTTGGGCCTTTAAAGGCCATGTGTCACCATGCCAAGTGTCCTCTTCATCAACCATGCCAATTCATCATCAAACCTCACCACCACCATCAAACCCCTGGCCCCAAGGGTGATGTCAAGCCTAAAAGTGTAGCTCATGGCCTCCAAAGGCAAAATGTTGGGAAAAGTGAGGGCTAGGTATCATCCTTCAAGGTGTTTTCTCTTGCCTCCAAAGGCAATGTCCATCATCTATTAGCTCCCAAGGTGTGGGTCATGGCATCCACTCTGTGGGCTTCAAGCCCCAATGAAGGCCCAAGCTAGGCTTGTTCCTCCAAAAACGTCCACCAAACAAGGTCCTTCAAAGACAAGTGAATGTGCCCTCCAAGGGTATTGAGTCAAATGTATCATGCCAATTAAAATCACATTTAATAAAAGAGTCACCTAAACATGTGCATCAAAACTACCTTTTCAAATTAAACAAGTGCTCAAAGATCCTATGCAACTTGCCAAGTTTAGGTATGGGAGGGTTGTCATGGTGACCTATGAGTGAATCGTTCCCCAAGTCAAAGAGTGTTTCCTAGGTGGATCCTCTCCAAGCCATGTAAAGAGTATGAAGTGGATGGGGGTAAAACTTCTGGGCATGGGGTTCATGACATACAAGGGTTTATATTATCTCATTTATGGGTGCCTTTGTAGAGGGTGTGCTGCACCTTTGTTTTATGCAACCTTTTCCAAGCCCATTTATTGCCATTAATTAATTGAAGTCCAAAACAATTGGGTACTATAAGACATGGAAAGGAAAGAGTACTGCAACGTCACTTGAAGCTAGAGGTACACAGAGTGCCATATGCATGGAAAGAAATGGACACCGCATAAGTGTATATACCTCAACAAGTGGGACATCTATATAATGTGAGTTTGCTTTTGCCGGTCTTCAAATTCTTTTAAGAGAAATATTTCATTGTTCTCAAGGCTTCTTTGGGCGAGCATCTAGAAGGTTATGATTTGGCTTTTATCTTTTGCCAGCTACATTTCCCTTTGGGCCTTCAACCCCTTCTTCACATGAAATGAGGTACAATCCATTCTTGGGTCAGTACACCTGAAAAATCCCAAAAGATGAGGGGATGAAAAGGATGAAGTATGGAAAGTGATAAGTATGATCGAGAAAGGTACGATGACTCATCAAGGAGACCTTCGAGTAACAAACCTTTCCCCAAGGGTGACCATTTACTAGGGCAGAATGTCAACCACCAAGGTGAAACAAGGCAAAGAACATCATTTCCAAGCAAACTTCTATAATCAAGAGAAACTTTAATGCAACATATTCAAATGCCTCAAGTATCAAAGTGACACCACAATACCTGACTTGTACCTCATGGAGCAAGACCCCTTGTCTTTTGAAAGCAAGTTGATGTGATGAATGCCATCATGATGAATCAAAGGAGTATGGTGGTGAAGCGGGTCTTCATCTGTGTATGTGGACACTACCAGTCAATCCATCTCTCGACACTCCATGTCTGCAACCTGAGGGCCTCAAGACATCATCTCCTTAGTTATCCCTAGAAATGGGGGATAAAACACCACATGTACCACTCTTAAGTTGCCAAATGTCGGAATCTTGACCTGCTATTTGTCACCCTACATGGCGACCATACTTGTTATATATAATCGTGCTAAAAATAGACATGCATAATTTTAGTTGTCTAGCGAAAAATTGTGAAAACACCAAATATATCCAAGACCACTAGGAGACCACTGCCAAATATAGTATGTCTAAAAATAGAAACTCCTCGCATGGCAATGAAAATATACTCATCGGATTCGATTTTCAGTGTGGAATCTGAATATGTGATCAGAATCATCATTAGAGGCTTGGAACTCCAACTGCTGAAAATAGTAAACTGCTCGCATGGCATCCGGAAAAGGCTCATTGAAATTTTGAGCTCGTAAGGACTCTGAATATGTGATCAAAACTGCCATGCAAACCTCTGATTTCTATCTCCTCAAAATTAGGGAATATGCTAAAAATAGACATCTCTCTCTATCCATAAAAACCTTTGCAAATTTCTATCTCTGAAATGAGGAACACTACCAAACCAATCCTGTACCTGTACTCATATGGGAACCAACCTTGGCTCACACAAAAACTAACTCTGGGAAAAAATACCTGAATGCTAGCCAAAATAGAACATGTTGGCTCTTAAGCCTCGGGATTCTCAAGCGAGAAAATCCAGGGGTTAGCACTTCCTCAACATGTGCTGGAGCCATTTGGCTTTCGAGAAATGTCATGCTGGTAGGTTGCATGTTGGCCCTCCATGCATTAAGTTTTCTGAATCTAAATCAATGGAACCTTTGGAACTTACCCCCCTACAATTTGAAACTTGTAGGACTTGAGGGCTGGAAACTTGTAGGACTTGAGGGCTGCCTGCTTCTTCCACTAAGGAGAACATGGTCAATGTGTCTTCTTGATGCTTGGAGGTTTCGTTTGACTGATCAGGAGAAAATATATATGCTTTCCGCGCAAACATAACAGATCCTTCCTCGTTATGTGGCAACTTTCAGGCCCTGCAATAATGACTGGATGATGGATGATCTATATAGTTGTTGCCAGACATGGGTACTGGAGGCTTTTGTTCATTTGGTTTCTTTGCATGTTGAAAAGGCTTCTTGTGTTGGAAGTTGGAACTGTCTTTAGATCACATGCATATTCTGTTGAGTTTGCATGTTCTTTTCAATTTTCACTACCTTGTTGCTCAAGTCGTGCAATAGGCCAACGATCTTAGAGGGAAACTCTTCCCTATCCACTTCTACGTCTTCTTTAGGTTCTTGGAGTTCTTTGATAGGTGGATCTTGGACTGTCCTTGCTTGTTGATCAAACAATCTTGAAAAAGACGGTTGAACCTAATGGGCTGCCATAACATTCTTCTCAATTTTAACTGCAGCAGCCAAGGCAACATCCAAAGTAAGTAGTTCCTTTTCCCTGGGCAAAAGGGAAAACATTCCATCAAATGGCTTATAATATATTAATGCCATAGCAACATTATGTCTAATAGTAAGAGGTATCCTGTAATAGAGTTTAGAAAACCGAGCGTTGAACTCGGACACACTTTCATTTTCCTCCTTGTGGATGGAAGAAAATGCATCTAACAGGAAGGAGTTGTCTTGTTTGTACACCCATTTCTTAATGAACTTTCGTTTGAAAGAGTCCCATCCATCAATGGAATTAGCTAGAAGCATCTTATACCATGCTTGCGCATCCTCCTCCAGGGTTTGCGCAAACATCTTCATGACCACATCCTCATGCTCAACTTCCAAGTCATCGACGGATTTTAGGAAAGCATTGAGGTGATCTTTGACTATGATAGCATGTTTCCTGTGAACTTCAGAA
Source organism: Picea abies (assembly GCA_900067695.1). Lineage (NCBI taxonomy): Eukaryota > Viridiplantae > Streptophyta > Pinopsida > Pinales > Pinaceae > Picea > Picea abies. Next base: position 15,777 of record CBVK0100098562.1, read on the forward strand.
GAGGATCGCTATATTCCCCTGTTGGCAAAGCGTGAGGTTGTCCCTGAATGGGAGTTAGATCTAACAGTGCATATACAGTCAAAGAAAAACAAACTACTTTCCCAACCATGATATGAGCATGATTTTGGAATTGAAACAATGGGAGACGAAGGGACAGAAGCTACAGTTACCAAAGCGGACGAGCTAGTCAACGATATACTTACCACAATGTTATCGGTTGTGATGAGTGGGAAAGGAACCTGGGCCATGGATACAATGATAGTGCCAATCGTCAAGATCAGTGTGATCTTGGGTGTTGAAGTCGGTCTGTTCCAGAACATGTGATGAGTGGGAAAGGAACCTGGGCCATGGATACAATGATAGTGCCAATCGTCAAGATCAGTGTGATCTTGGGTGTTGAAGTCGGTCTGTTCCAGAACAAGTGTTTAGGCTCGTTGAGGGCCAGAAGCAGACCTTGAGTTGGATCGAATCTGGGTAATCTCCTTGAATTCTCCAGTGGAGTCGAACCTGTAAAATGTAGAGTCGCCAAGTGAGTTTGAGAATCAAAGAAAAATTGAAAATGCTACCAATGTCATTGTGAAACCGTGAAGTGATGATGATCCTCGACAATGGTGCCAGTTTGTTAGCACACATTTCCACACATATGTAAATATGAATAACTCTGGTGTGATCAACAATCGGAAATATGTGTAACTTTTAGGAGAAAACTGCCCAATGCGTCACTAGTAGAACTCCTTTCCGTTTGGGCTGGTGCTTGCCAACCTCAGGGGGGTGTCCCTAACTCTTC
>CBVK0100098569.1:0-10090 GCA_900067695.1 Picea abies
ACTTGACACTTTAAATTTTGGACATATGGACCTTTGTGAATGTAAATACTATGAATGATTATCGTTATGTGATTTATGATGGATTATGCGACTTATTTCTAGCATGAAAATTTATATTTGAAAGATATTGGTACATGAATACCGAGTTAATGATATGTTTAAATGCAATTACATGTTAATAGTATATGGATATGCATGAGTTCGTGTTATAAACTAACCTGCAGATTAATGGGCTATGTAATACCCAAATAATGATGATAATAAATGGTTGATGTCGTGAACATCGAATGAGAAACAATATGAGATGAATCATTGTATGTTAATTTTGTTGGATCAAACACATTGCTTTGATATGTGGACAAGTGCAGGTTTTTCAGGTAGTGTGACTGCCTGAAACTAAATATACGATGACAAAATTCCCAGCAACACCATTGCCACGGTTTTGGTCCATGATAGGGTGTTGACCCTAGTTCTATCAGGAGGGGTGGAGGCATAGGGATTGTGACATATGTTATTTCATGGTGTCGAGGTGTATGTGACACTTAGTAAGGTGCATATGACACTTGCGACACTTAGGGCGAGGTACCTCGGTGTGAAAATTTGATGTGTAACAAAAGTGCAATTTAAGAAAATGATAGGTTGTTTTCATGCACCTAGATTTGGGATTAGATGTAAATATGAAGTCACAACGACATTAGAGTAAAATGCATGCCCTAGTCTCAATGTTGACCCAAATTGAGTGGTTCAACTTGAATAAGGTGTAATTTGTGATTATACACTTGCATATAGCATTATAGTGGAAGTTTCATACAAACACCTACCTATTGTACATAAAGGCTAACAATTGCCTTGTAAAACCGAAGGGTGAATTTGTTAAAGGTGGCTATAGGAAGGTGCACGCCCAAAGTTGGATAAGTCTCCATAATTTAATTTTTAAGTTGTAACTTGATGAGTACAATAGTTTTAACATGTTTGTACAATTAGGAGTGCATTTACACACCAAAAAAATGATTTCTATGCACAAAGGTTCATGACCTTTTGATGAAATATAAAATGAATATGTCAATATTATAGGAAATATTACAAGCTACAAGGTTGTACAAAAGTTGTATAAAACTGAAATGGTGAATTTTGTATGACGAGATGATGTATATATAGGAAACTGAGTAATTCATTCCTTAATATGAGATATTCATTTCTTAAGAAGAAAATTCACACTCAAAAATGGAAATTATGTGTTTTTTGCTTGAAAACAAGGCATGTTGTAAAATGCATGCCCTTGAATAAAAAATGCAAGCCTTGTGATAGGATTTGCATGATAAATTATTGAAAGCATAATGTTAGGGAAAATTCATATTGTTATATGAATTATGCACATTATTCACACCGTCATTATGAAATTTCATGAAAAGGGGGCATTGAGGAAAATTCACACCATGTTAGGGTAAAGGCAGGTTGTACATATGTTGTTGTGTCCCGAGAATTTGGTGCATGGTGAAATATATATTTTGGTTTAGGGTTACATGCTTGAAATAATATGCATTGTTACATATGCAACTCTAAAATGATTTATAGTGATAGATGATAGATTAGTTATTACACAAGTGAAATATTGTGCTTGTGGAATGTTGTTGTATATGAAGTTTGAACATACCCTGGCGTGAAAAATACAATCCTTGTGTTAATATTTGCATTATATCTTCCTTAAATCACAATGTTAGGGAAAATTCACATCTTTACATGAATTATGCACATTATGCACAATGTCCTTATGAAATTTCATGAAAAAAGGACATTGAGTAAAATGCATGCCCTGATATGGAAAAATGCATGTTGTATATATGTTGTTGTGTCCCTAGAATTTGGTGTAGGGTGAAACATACATTTTGGTTTGGGGTTATATGTGTGAACTAATATGTATTGTTACATATACCACTTTGAAATTCTTTATAGTGATAGATGATATATTAATGATTCCTCAAGTGAAATATTGTGGTTGTGGATTGTTTTTGTATATCAACATATCCAATAGGGTATCTGTGCAAGATTGCTTGCACATTAGGGTTTAAGACTCTGTATGTATATACATATGTAATCTTTGGAAGTTATATATATGTGTGTGTGTGTGTGTGTGTGTGTGCTAGTTATATATATTCTATCCATATATTGGATTATGAGTGGTCATGGTATGAAAATTACCATTGTGGAGGAAATTGGGTAAATGTTGCATTTGTAGCTTGTGTATGTATTGTAATTTTCATGCACAATTATTGTTTTACAAGCCATATTCATACATGATACATGTAGGTTTCATATTCATTACAACAAAGATAAATCTACGCAATTACCATTGTTATATCAAAATGTCAAGTACAAGAAACTACTTATGTTTTACTCAAACATCTTGTGAACATGATGAGAATGGTGTTGTATATGTATATAAATCAATCTCAAGTAACTTTTAAAGTATTAAATGCATTGATATGTGACTATACACACTCATACATGTCAATAACTATACACACTCATACATGTCATTAACTGCATAAAATAAAATACATTGTTAATAAACTACCAAAATAATGATATATATTACATATTTAAATGTAATTACATGGATAACATGGTTTATAAACCAATTCTATATTGTATCTACCCTAGGTTGCCTGGGAGGTTTCTGCAAGCCCTACTCCTGAGATGATGAAAAATCTGCAGAGCCTCTCTTTGTTGTTGTAGAGGCTTCTGATTGTTTTGTAGCTGCAATAGGCACATGCTATAATTGTTTCTATAGATCTTTAATTTTCTTTGCATAATTTTGCAATTTCTCTTGCAATCTTGTTTTTTCTTCTACTTGTTTTTTCAACAAATCTGCATTCTTCATATACTTCTTTCCATTGGCCTTTTGATTCTTTTCAAGCTGTTCCTTTTCTATTTTCAGTTTCGATCGAACATCAACCAATTGACACTTGATATTTTGTATTTCATTCTCAAGCTCTTGTTCCCTAAAATATTGTTTCTCCGATGCAGTAAAAAAAATTGGCATCACGCCAATTACTATTGTACTCTGTAATTTCTGTTGCAAATCAACAATTTGAGATTTCAACTTTTGTATCTCCGAGTCACATCCCAAATGTTGTGCCTTTCGATTATACAAAAGTTCATTATTGAGATCTTTAATATTTTCATCTCTCTCAGTTATCGTCATCTTCAATCATTCCACCATTGGTGATGTGGCATGGAGATCATCTAGAACACTACTTAATGCTTTAAATTCCTGATACATCTTCTCTTTTCTTTCTCTAGACTTTTCCAAGTCATTTGAAGGCATTTGTTTTGTTGTACTACCTTGGCTTATATATTTACCCTTACACATACCCTGAATTTTACCTTTATCCTGATCTTTTCCACCTTCTTTACTTTGACTTTCTATTTCCTTTTCAAGTTTTTTACTCTTATCTTTTGTTGCACTACCATTACTTTTACCTTTTCCCTTACCCATACCCTTACTTCAGCTGCATCCTTATCGTTGCCACCTTATTTAGTAAGCATTTTTATTTCCTTTTTAAGTTCTCCAATCTTTCCATTTGCACTAACAATTACCATTTTTTTTTTATTCAACTTATTACCTTGGTTACAATTTTTGTTCTTCAAACTGTTCACTTTGTTCTATATTTTTCAATCTATGAATTATGTTATCCAATGCCCATAAAACAAATCTGTTATAAAAAAATGTATGTTGGATTCTTCACATTTGAACTTGGAGAGGTAGAATCATCACCCATAAAGGGGACATTATACTCAAGTAATGCCATTTTAGGAGGAATTATATCAATTATAGTTTCTAAGTAACAAACAAATCATGATTGATTGTTTCCATATAATGATCCATATCTCCCTACTCCTCAACTTCATTCATATATTCATGTAGGTCTCTTAAAGTTCTAACAACATTAACTCCATCTTGGGAAAGTGTATCAGAACTAATTTCCACACCATCAACTGCAGTATGTTCAGGTGTTTCCTCAATTAGTTTCTTCATTTTTGATCTCCTAATGTAGGTTTTAAGAGAGCTTATTTGGTCACCGGGTCAATACAAATCAACATTTTTCTGCAATGTGCACATGAAATTGAACTTAACTTTCTTTTTTTTTACTTTCTTCAAGGGCACAATGTAATGTTTTAGCTAATAGATGAGGGACATATATGGGCTTGTCTTCAACCCAATAAATGAATAGCCTCATGAAGTCACTAGAAATATCAGTCTTATGATGATTCATAACTTTCCTAAGGACAATTTGAATCAAATACTTGTGTAGTCCTTGGGGAACATCTAACATTCTTAAACCGTTCATGGGAACATATATCTTTATCCTACATACTTTACTGGCCATCCCCATCTTTTCTACATTGTGGTTTTTTTTGGAGTTAAATGTTGCTCCCTCTCTACGTGGAATTTTTTTTTTTCTTATAAGCAAATCAACGTCTAGGTAAACACTCTGGCCAAATAGTTTCAGTTCCATAGCTATGTCATCGCTATGACCATATCTATCTCATCATTTTCTAAATGGAAGGGTACAAACATAAAGTAAAAAACCTCTACTCTTTTCAAGATATTTAACATACTTGTTGGATAATTTGTTGTGTCTCTCCATGCTTTGACACACTCCTAAAATTTGTTGACAATGAAATTTTCATCTCGGGAACCACCTTTTTCAACTGCTGTGTCCATGGTAGAGGACAACCTTGTTTCAATTTTGGCCATGGTTTTATGGGTTCAAATTTGAAATGGTTTTTTGAGGAATGCATGCTAACATGAATGGACATCGAGGAATGGAAGTTGTGGAATGCACACTCATGTTGAGGAAACCCTTGGCATGCAACTGACATTTTTAAAAATGATTTAGGGTTATAAATTGGTATATTTTTCTATAAATCACTTTTGATAAGAAAAGTAAATTAGTGTTTATAGATAAGATATAGTTTGTTATAAATAATACTTTTACAAAACTTGTCGTGCTTTTTTATAAGCACACTCAAGTAGATTTGTAGCATTTTTTAACTATGGACTTGGTATTTTTGAGAATTAATGAAAACTTTCCATCCTCTAAATGAGGGAAGTACTCGGGGGTTTTCCCAACTAAGTGTTATATCTTGGAAACTAAAAAAATGATTTCCAGAGTGTGTCAGGGTAATTTTGAAAGAAAAATTACAAATGCTTCTGACTATAATACAAACAAAAACACAAGCACTCAATCTCAAATTAAATGGTACACAAGATATCTTGCATGCATTTGAAATTAATCATAGGTGTGGGAGACTTACAAGTACTTTGAATTTATAAGATTCTGGGACTCTGGAAACAACTCAACATACAAGGTTAACTACATGTGTGTGTTTCCAAACAACTTGCCAAACATGGGTTAAAGGTTGTTATAAGATATGCCATAGTAGCATCAATCATACACAATGGATCAATATCCATTTTCATTCATCTTCCTATGAAAACCATTCAAATGGGATAAGGAAGAACCATTTAGGATTTAGGATAGCATAGGACTACATAACATGTCAAGGGCATGCATTTTTATAGTGCAGACATGCATTTGTCATTAAGAAGGTGTGCATATTCCTCCTTACTATGTAAACATGCAAACTCGTGCTATCAACATGCAGTTTCAACTTGAAACATGCAATTTTCCCTTATAGGGTGTGAATTTTTCTTAATACCCTCTTTTCATGTAATTTCATAAGGTCAACATACAATTACCAACACAAGGCATGCCGTTTTCTTCTTATATCATGCATTTGTCATCTGCCCTGTTTTCATGCATTTTTCCTTTTCAGGGTGTGCATTTTCCACCATGGGGCGTGCATAATTTATTTTAAGGAATGGATTTTTAATAATCCTATATATCCTATAAATCCTTGATATAATCATACCAATTTCACCATTGGGCGTGCATTTCCCTTAGTCTGGCGTGCATTTCAACAAGGCCAATTTTAACAATTTGACCTCTTTGTTTTACAAGTCAGTTTTTACCCTTTATGCAGAAAAAAAGGTTTTTTGTCTGAAAATGCCCATCATGTCCTCTAAAATGCAATCCTAAGGCATAAAATATTTTATTCCTTATTGTAGGATGGGTATGTTACAATTTCCCACCCATCCAATCATCATTGTTTCCATTACTGATTTTTCATGTCAACCATTTAAAAAATAATGGAAGGATTAATTGGGTTTCTATAGTTGCATAAAACCCTAATTCAATCTTTTTATAGTCTCCACATCTAGAAATTCACACTCACACATACGAAATACATGTTTTTCTTTTAAACTCTAATTTCTCCCCTTGTGTAAAATGCACGTCAGGCTTCACAAAAATGCACGCCCAGGTGTTAAAACACCTCCAATTTGAGTGATTCAAGTTTTTGAGGGTGTATTAGATAATTTACACGTTTACATATTTTTATTTTCATTTTCAAACATAAATGTGGCTGCTCTATAAAAGAGGCAAAATTTTCCTTGTAAATTGAAAGATCAAAACAATAGAAAGTGACCTAATGGAAATGCATGCCCGTGCTTCTATATAGCTTGAAATATAGTTATAAGAGACTTGGTGTGAATATAATCACATTTTAAATCTACCTATATCACCCTAAGTGCAATTTCAAATGAAATAGGACTTCGACCTTGAACCAAGATTGAAGACTTTTTATAAAATGGAGGGTAAACCAATCTTTCTGTAAAATGCACACTTGTGACTCATATGACCTCCAAATTGAGTGATTCAAATTGTTGAGTTTGCATTTTATCTTTTTACATATTGTAATACATTTAGTTGTTCATTTTCAAACCAAAAACCCTCTTCTGTGCATAGAGGCTAAAAACTTCCTTGTAAATGCAAAAGAACTCATAAAAGGAAAAAATGTATAACAAATCATGAAAATAGGGCATGATGAAAAATGCATGCCATACCAAAAAAAATCCATGCATGCAGTTGGTAATTTACATGTTACAAGTTATAGGACCATGGATATGTTGTAAACCCTAAATAATGTGTACTAGGGTGATATCTCAAGTTTTTTCCCTTTCCCTAATTTCAACAATATTGGATTTTGACCCAATGTGAAAGGTTGGAGGATGCATGCCAACCATTTAACAAAAATGTTTACAATTGTTGGAAGGATGTTCCCAACTTTTTTTACGAAATGGAAACCATAAAATTGCTTTCCTTTCCTTTAATTCCTCTCAAATGGGGTCATAGCTCCTCTTCCTCTCTATTATGTGTATTTTGTTTTTTGCCCATAGAAATGCATTTACATATGTGAAATTGGTAGAATATATTTGTATATTGTACTTATATTGCTTCATTGGATTTTTATATAACAATTAGTTACAATTCCATATAACATTACTCCAGAGGAAAATGATAGGATGCTTCAAAGGCTATTTGTAGCATTGGAAACAAAAGGTGATAGGAAATGTTATTGCACTTACAATCAATGCATGGGTTTCAATAGAAGAAGAATTTAAATAAAAATAGTTGAAAGGAATTGTAGACAGTTTGGACACGTTGAAGGGGGGTATTAATATAGTCCCTTGGTAAGTCAGTACTCATTATATGTTTTTGCATTGATTGTATTTGTAGAACTTTCTATCCTTTCAATATTTGTTACATACAATAATATCATTTGATTGATTGTAATCATAAAGAAAGGGATTCCTAAGTGCGATATTTGGAATGTGCCAAGTAGTAGTAGAAATCCTTTTGTACACACTGAGGAAGATGGAGCGAATATTGGAGGTCAAGTTAGTCCTATGGAAGACGATGACACTAATAATGGTACAATTGAGAATGATGGTATAAATAGATTGATCCAGGACACCTTTGCTCCAACAGATGAAAATTTTGATGATATTCATGATGTAACTTTGATTGAGAAGTCAAAATAACCCATTTACAGAGGCTCAAGGACACATCTTCTCTCTTCTATATTGTTTTTGGTCGACTTGAAGGTATTGAATGGTTTTTCAAACACTTGTCTCACCTAGATCCTAAGGTATGTTGAATGGTTTTTCAAACACTTGTCTCACCTAGATCCTAAGGTATGTAATATAATTCATCACATATACATAAAAGGTCCAATTTTGTTTTGTTTCTATATTCTCAATGTTATCAATTAATGTGTAAATTAAGGATGCAACATTTAATATTAATATTATTTACATTAACTAGTTATATTTTGCATTGTAGATCGTTAGGTGAATTTCTCCTACCATAATCAAATAATTTACCTCACACATACCGACAATTATATGCCATTATGAAAGATATTGGAATGGAGTACCAAGCTATTGATGCATGTACTAATGATCATATTATATATTATGGGCAATATGCATCGGAAACAAAATTCCTGCAATGTCAAATCAATAGATGTTGAACCGATCAAGTAACACAACATGTGCCTCACAAGGTTCTTCGTTATATTCCCATAATTCCACGTTTGTAGCGATTGTTAAAGTGCCAAAGCATATCACAATTTATGGATTACCATGCATGAAATATAAGTGAAGATGGTTTTCTTCGGATTTCTATAGATGGTTCTGCATTTAAGAACATCAAAGAAAGATGGCCAATTTTTAAAGAAGAACCTCATAATATTAGGATTTCATTGGTATCTGATGGTGTCAATCCATTTGGAGAGATCAAGTATGTTTACTCAGTGTGGCCTATTTTTGTTATAAACAATAACCTTCCTCCTTGGATGTCAATAAAGAGGGAGCACACAATGTTGTCAATGATTGTTCGAAGTATTTGATTACAACAATTTTTTGAATGCAACATTTCATTTGTCTTGTTCATTGCATAATTTCTTATATATACATATATACAAAATAGTAATGACGTGTATTTTCAATCAATTAGGTAAGTACCAAGTTAAATATATGGATGTACATATTGAGCCTCTTATTAACGAGCTACTAAAGTTATGGACTGGCATCACTATGTTTGACATGTCTAGAACAATAGGGATTTTTTTTTCTTTTAATTCCATGGAATACTTACATGGACAATTCATGATGCACCATGCGCCAGGGCTAACATATTTTTGTGGTATGTAATGTACTAATGCACTTTAATAGTATATTGATTTTTGAAAATATCATGCATGTTTTTTAAATAATTCCTTGGTATATAATTGATACTAAAATTAATCCATATGTTGTAGGCCTACAAACAAAGGGTAAATTTGCAAGTCTAGTATGTGGTCCTCAGATGAAATCTCGCTGTTCAATAAATTTAGGAAATGAGGTTTTTTACGAGTATATGCACTTCCTCCCTAAGAACCACAGGTATAAAACTACAAAAAAAACATATTTTCAATTTGAAAGAAGAGAGTGAAATAAACGCACGAAGAATGACACCTCACCTATGTAAGTTGGAATATAATAGAAATCATCAAGGTAAGTAATTAGTTTATGTATCACATATATTAATGTTTTACCATTTTAATTTGTATTGAATTGTGTTTACTGTATCTAACAATTATTGTTGTAATATCATTTATTTTTCATAAATGTCATCAAGGCATTAATGGGCTTCCAAGAGGAATGAAAACATACCCTATACAATTCAGTAGATTCCCCTACTATGAGCACCTACAAATAGCTCATTTTTTTGATACAATGCATATCAAGAATAATGCAACATAAACATTATGGAGAATATTAGATGGGAAAAGTGACAAAGAAAAAATTGGCAAAATTTGTAGTGACATTCAGGAGGCCATTCATGCAATGGAAAATGTGATTAATTCAAATAGAAATGGACATCAAGATAGTCTTCCATGGTTATTTATAGAGAAACAAAGCAATGATGTAAAAGAGGTCATTAGGAAAATTGAATTTTCCACGGGATTAGCTTCAAACATAAATAACATCTTAACAAAGAAAGGTGAATTTTGTAAATTCTAACCTTGTACAATATCTACTGCAAACTGATATTCAAAAAAGAACATAAAAGATACAATGGAAAATACAAACATTACACAGATATTTTTCACCTGGAAACCCAAACCGGGAAAATCA
>CBVK0100098575.1:0-12633 GCA_900067695.1 Picea abies
TGTGATTTTACGAGTCTCAACATGCTCCTGAGCATCCCTCAATGCCTGACTAAACCATTGAAGTCTCCTGAAAAAAATGCAAGGGGCTATCATCTCCCCTTCTCTACTTGAAGGTTGTTGTACTACTATGGAAATCACTAGTGATGCTAGCTCAACCTTTGGAGCTTCCTGCTCCTCATATTTTGTTATTAGGTATAGAATATACTTAGACCTATGATTTATGCTTGGGAAATCAACCTTGGCATGCTTTCCAAATGTGCACTCTCTACATACACTTTGTTGCTCAACTCTGAACTCTAGAAGGCCTATGACTATCTCCCTCAGAATAGGCAATGTCTTGTGATTTAAGTGTCCCATTCTCTTGTGCCACAACTTGCACAAGTTGTCATTGTGATTCACCAAGGCTCGAACAAGCTCACCATGGAACCTGTACAACTTACCTTCTCTAACCCCTATTACCTACGTTGTATATGGGATATATTCCTCCGATCTGATGAGGACTTGTTGGTTCTTGAACTCCTTTGCAAAGCCCTTATCCTCCATAACTGAAACTTAAAGAATTTTCTTCCCGACACTGAGTACAAACAACACATCATCAAAATTAAAATAATTACCTGACACAAGCTTGAAGGGAATAATACCAATTCCTACTACTAGGTACTTGGCATCATCACCAAGCTAAACCTATACTCCCAAGTCTTGCTTCTTTAGTCTAGAAAACAATTGTTGAATTGATGTGGTATGTCGAGATACCCCACTATCCACATACCATGCGTTCTTCATAATCATGTTGGTAGAAAGGAAAGATACCAATGAGAAATCCTTCTCGAACTTGGCAGTGAAATCGTTCATCTGAGTTTCTCTAGAGGTTGCTACCTGCTTATGTTGTTTCTCCCATTTACCCTTCTTAACTGGAAACTATGATGCATAATGATCGTACTTATGACAACTAAAGTACTTGATTTTACTCAAGTCCTTTCCTAGTTGTGAGGATCACTCCTCACTCTTTCCCTTACCCTTGTTGGGTCCTTTACCTCTGCCCTTATCCTCACTCTTTCCCTTACCCTTGTTGGGTCCTTTACCTCTGCCCTTATTTCACTAACCAAATAGAGATAGGTTCTCTTCACCATCCTCTTTGTTGACCTTTGACTCCATCTGAGTCTCCTATTGGATATAATCATCCCAAATCCCTTCAAATTCAAGAAAGTTTTCTTGAGATAAGATACCTTTGACAATTGGTTCCCATAAAGCAGGGAATCCATTCAATGTCATGTTCACTAACTCTGCATCTTTGAACTTCTCCCCAATTGCTACAAGTTGATCACGAATCTATGTGATCTTCATAAGTAACTGGTGATTGTGTCTAATATAGTCATCATTATGGACCTGTGTTTGTTCCACAATACCATCTTCCTGTTTATTTTTTGACTCTGGTGGAGACTAACCATGGCATTGAAAATCTCCTTTGTTGTCTTCTTCTCGGATACATGAGGGATAAAATAATCATTTACGACATCCAAGATCATCTTCTTGGTTTTCACTTCCCTCTTGTTGTGAGCTACTAATTATCATGGATCTGTAAGCAGAGTCACAATGTTCTTGATAATATCCCAAAGATCACTCTCTTCTAGTAAGAGCATAACCCTCACCTTTCATGATAATAAATTCAAGGCACCATCCAATCTATCCTCAAACCTGAGGCATGTTGCTGCCATATTTGAGATCTATTGGACAAAGTCCAAAATCTAAAAATAAAACTTTGAAATCCTCTCACTTCTAGTCCTTATTCCCCACAATTGATTTATTGCTGCAAATATTAGAGAATCTCAACTAGAGAAATAAGCTCTGATACCATGTGAAAAATCCCAAGCTCTAAGTGACTAAAGTCCTTTAGATCTCCATCAAACAAGTGGAAGCATAAAAATTAGTTTCACACAAACATCAGTGATTACCCCTTCAAATCCACTTTTCATTCCTTCAAAAAAATTATAAGGAAACCTCCACACACTTCCCAAAAAACAACATTGCACGAATATATATAAAAAAACACCTCAAACTGAGCTTTTACAGCTTGATTGAAAGGTACAACTGATGGAAAAAAAACAGAAGAAAGATTATGTATGCCCTCCAAGGAAACCTATACGATACATCTACATTGTTGTACAGACCTATCTGTATGACCTTATAGATCAGTATGGTACTCACCATATGACAACATAGAGGGTCATTTTCTAATGATCGATTGTGAGAAACTCTCTTGTAAAATATTTTACTTTTGCATTAATATATTGCCTCAAGTCGCCAAGTTGGCTAAAGTTGTGCATTGTTTCTCTCTTCGAGGGTTTTAACCACATAAAAACATTGGTGTAACGATATTTGATCTAATTGTGTGAGTGGTCACTGAAGGCATTTGTTTTGTGTGTGAATACCCTATTTTTTGTCGAACAAAAAAAAAACAAGATACACGAGAGATTTCTTTATATTGCATTGTGTTATCACTCAAACTCTCGCTAAGGGAAAGTCCCGACCTACAAAGAAGAGCTTAGGGAAACATATAGGAAAGCCACCCATTGTCACCTCACTAACCTTGCCTCTACACTTTAAGGCTAGGGTTCCTAACCTAAGGAGAGTATTCCTAAGGGGATCAAAACTAAGTCATATTGTTGTATCTGGATGAGAGAGGCTTAGGACTAGTTTTGACTTACGATTTATTATCTTCTCTTAGGGGTAAAACACATCACATATGAGAGAAGACAACTAGTAAAAAACTTGAAGAGGATGTGGCTTAGATAACAATGCTCAATTGAAATAAATGCTTGGAACTTTAAATGTTTGTATTGCATCACATGTGAAATACTAATGTATCATAGCCATTCATCATTTATCATTCATTCATCGTCCATTCATCAAGAACCAAAATAGAAAAAATTGATCAATGAGTTTGTCAATATGTATTCTCATTTAGATCATTCAAACAGAAGAACCAATGAAGCATCAAGGCAATATGACAAAGGACCAGTAAAAAGAGAGTGATACGTGCCTAGTTATGTAGGGAAACTATGCACCATATACCATTCACATTCGAGTATAAAAAACAAATATCAAGTGCTACAAAAGATTATGTCCACTCTATGCAATGGAACAACAAACAAAGGTGTACCAATAGTGATGTATTATACCATTAAAGGAGTGTGGTATTGTGCCAAACACCACATAAAATAACGGTGTAACAAGGACAGTGATTAAGTGCACTAGTTATACATGTTTATTATTCAGATCATGTGCCTAAGACCACATATTATTAACCTAGATATATAAAATAGTGTTCAAGTATTGCATATACCGGATTTAAACTATGAAACATTGAGAGTTGTAACACCCCATATTTGATTCATGATGCAACATTGTATATTTGTAAATATTATGAATGGTCGGGGGCCAAGTGATGTAATATGTAAATATTGTACATTGAAAAATAATAAAATGTAATACTTTGTCCGTTGTAGGTGAGTAGAGACTAAAGTAAAGGGGGTCTATGATTCCACAAGAGAGGGGGCTTAATGGGAGTTTTGAGGGATTCATATGCCTTGATTCTTAAGCCACCTTCATTAATTAGTTTGTCATTCAACTATTTATCCCTTTGACTTATTAAACACTCAATCATTGAATTCATGTAAGAGGTTGGGTGAGGAAGTCAACCCACTCATTTATGACATCATGAGTTGAGTGTAATCATCCTTGGGGGAATATTAAGAGTCAAGCAAGCTTGGGAGAAGAGGAAAATCGATTAGGAAGACAAACATTGTTTACATTTGAGCAAGAAGTGAGGAAAACCAAAGCTGAGTGTTATAAAAAAGTGGCCAACCATACTATGTATTTAAGGCATCTTGTTGAATCTAGTAATTGTGTTGAGAATGAGGTTGTTATGTCTGTGAGTGATTTCTAGTGAAAAATTACCCAAAAAACATTTGTAAGTGTTGTGAGAGCACTCATGTTGCAGCTGGATTTCCCAGAGCCTCCGATAGAGATATTCCTGGCCGACCTATGTCAGAGCCTTGGAGGGGATGGAGATTGTCTGAGGGACTGCAATGCATAGAAGGAAATCTCATCCCTTGAGTTGTGTAGACTAATGGAGAAGAGAGCTAGGCGATTGGAATTGTTGTAGGAGTCGTGTCACTATGTTTTAATGAGTTTTGAGTTATTACAGTGGACTCTATACACCCATAGAAGCTTGTCCGTCCTTGTGGAATCATAGCCCCAGCTCAGGGATGACTTGCTGCAAAGAAAATTGGAGCAACATCGTCTATGGTTAGGTGGAATATCTGAATTATGCAACTAGTTGTGTAAATATTCACAAAGATGAGTGATCTGATCAATGTGTTGTTTATTGGGTGAATGTTATGCTAAACAGTGTGTTTAATTTACATTATATGTTTTCAATTGTTGTTGTTCATGTTTGAATCATTTGTATTCACGTTTTTAAAAATTAATCATAACAATACGAGATTGTATGTCATGTTACATATATTTCTGCATTTGAATCGATATGTTAGTCAATTTAGTAGTAACGTGGCCCAACAATGGAGTTGGGTATGTTATAGATTGGTATCAGAGATTTTGGTTAAACATTGGACCAGTATAGGTCAAAGATAAACATGCATTAGATAAATTCATGGTTGCAGATTTTATTTTGCATTAAATTTGGGGAAAACGGTAAAATCATAGTGAAATCCCTAATTTTCGCAAATTTAGGTCAAATTTGCACTCTGAATTGTCGAGGAGATGATTAATTGCATCAATCTACAAGTTGCAAAGTTAAAAATTGGCCTGGGAGATCAATTTTTTTGTTTTCATGGTAGTTGTGAATCTTGATGAAATCGATGACTGAGATCACATCGATCTTGAGATCTATGGCCCAGATTCATCCTGGATTCGAACGAAAAAATCGAAGAATTTTCAATATCGTCGAAGAATAATTCAAAGTTTGGTGAATCAATAGTCGATATTGCATTGGAAAGTTGGAGGAACTAGTGAATCTGGAGGTCTGTGGCTAGGGTTTCCCTGGCCACAGACCTCCGTTATTTGTATTTTTGCTTTTCTTCTCATGGCATTTTGCGTGGATTTTCTTTCTCTGGTCTTGAAGTTGTGCCCGACGAACGTTGTCTTCTCTGTATTACCTAGTGGTATTGCCACCTTCATCTACACAATTTTTTCCTTTGATGCGGCTTTTTCTTTCGGGGGCCTTGCTGCGGGGGGGTTTATTCTCCCGACGTTCGATCTATGCCTATGTTTGTGTGGATCGAGTCTTTTCTGGAAGAGACGCATTCGCTAAATGGTGGTTGTGTTTTTGATGGAGTGGATCTCCAGGTGATGTGGAGATGCGATGTTTTGATGGAGTAGATATTCGGGTGATTACTGTTTGCGGATCTAGATCCGGATCTTAGATATGGCGTGTTTGTTCAGTTTATACTATTGACTTCTTTGTTGCGGTTTTATGGTGGTTGGGATTGGGTGCCTGGTTCCTGCGTGGTATGAAGGTTTTGGGTTGGGATTCCATGCCCTTCCCTCTTTTATATATTTTTTTGCCCGGATCCGTCCTTCCCTTGGGTGGTGATGGGGTTTTGGTGGTGTTCCAGATCTTGTTGCTTTTGGCCAGATCGAGGCTCTTATATCCACATCCTTTCTCTCTAAGCCATCGATACTTTCTCTATGGAGATTTCTCCTCCTCATGTGGGATTTTGTGGATCTCCATTTGATTTCTCTTCGGTGTCTCGGGGCTGTGTCATGATTTGATGCATTCCATTGACTTTGGTGTCCTTGGGTTTTAAGGATGAGTTTCGAGTTTAGCCTTTCTGCAGCTAGGGCCTGTGTTTTTGTCCCTCTCTTTTTCTTGAGAGGTTAGAATGTCGCCCAGATCCGGTCCATCCCACATTTGAGTTCTCTTTGGAGGTTTGTTCTGCTTCGTGTTCTCGACGAGGGTTTCTGGGAGTTATGTTTCTCTCTCTGGGTTTGTTGGAGCATTCAGGGTTTGATGTTTACTCAGATAACGGTTCTTTTGATTGGGGTTTTGATGCCACGTTGACGAGGTCTATGCTTTGAGGTCCTTGGCTATTGGCATGCGGTGTTGTTGTCGTTCTTAGCACTTTGAGGTCCTTCTATTGGGCGTGCAACTTTTTGGCCGCAACTATCTCGTGGTTTTTTTTCTGACACTTTCGATATCTGGTGTTGCTGGTATGAGAGCTGTTTATTGCTCTAACCTGGTCTATCCCGTCTCCAGAGTTTTCTTAAGGGATTGCATTATTGGTTTTATTTTTCAGAGAGGGGGACCTCCATTGTATAAGTTTTATCCTCAACTTTTTGTGTGGTCTTTGAGACCGATATTGTATTTTACTTTGTGACTTTTTAGTCTTGTTTTTGGCCCTCTCGGGGTTTACATCCTTTCCAAATAATGAGTTGTGTTTTATGCACATGCATAATGTAATTTGGTTCTCTTCGGATGAATAAAATTATGCTTTTTTCCGAGGAAAAAAACCCAGTGGAGATTGCATTTGATCTTGAGATCAACGATCCAAAACCATCTTAGATTTGGTCAAAAATAAAGTTTTTCCAAGTTCACCAATATAACTTTTTAAGAGTTTCTCGAATAAGAAATGAAGTTTTTCCAAGTTCACCAATGAAGGTTTTTTGGAGTTCGCCAAAAAAGAAATGAAGTTTTTCCAAGTTCATCGATGGATATTTTTTGAAGTTCTCTGAAAAAGAAATGAAGTTTTTCCAAGTTCGTTGATGGAGGGTCTTCGGAGTTTGTCGAAAGGACAAAAACCCTTTTAGAGGTTGTCGATGGAAGTTTTTCAAAGTTTTTGGAAAAGACAAAAACCATTTTGGAGGTTGTCGAAGTGCAATATGTAGGTCCTCAATGGAGAAGAATTTTTCAGATCGTCGAAAGAATGATTTTTTAGTTTGTCGAAAGAAGGATTTTGAGTTTCGCCAATAGAAGAATTTTGGCAACCATTGATAGGAGAAGTTCTTGGATTGTTGATGAAATAAATTCTCAGTTGGCTGATGGAAGAATTTCGGAGATCGTTGATAGAAGAAATAGTTTGATTTCCAATGAAGGGAAAGGAGGATGAAGACATGGCCATATTATCGGATGACAGTTTTTATAAAAATAAATAAGTCTTTATCCAAAAATTATTTTTGGCCATAACAGGAACATATTAACTCACAACCAGATGAAAATTAAAGGGTATGTCTGTAATGATAAATCCTACAAAAGTGTTAGTGAGGGCCACTGGCCATTTTTGCTTAAATTTCGCATAAAATGGAAATTAATGGTTTTTAAAGAACAAGGTGGTATTTTTTTAAGCAGACTTTGTTATGGATGAAATTTTTATAGGGAGTCCAAAAAGCAGACATGAAAATACCTAGTGGAGATTTTGGCCAAATCTCGAGTTTGGAATGGGGACATAAAATGAGGTAAAAAAAACATTATTTCCATACTTTTGGGGGATTTTTGAAATCTTCGGAAAAGGAACACCAAATCACAAATTTGGAAAATTTATTCACTCAACATTTTACCTCTTGAACAAGCCTCTTAAGAAAGTTTTTTCAGGTTTTGCTCTATTTGGAAGATAGCTAGTTTTGTAAAAAAATTGTATGGAGTATAAAAAGGGCAAAGTCGTCAATTCCAAATTTATACAAAATTTGATTGGAGCATCATATTCTAAATATGAAAATCATTATGCATTCACAATCAGAAATATTATTTGTGATTGATATAAAAGTTTTCCTAGTCCCTAACCGGTTTTCTTTTATGGGTGGCAGAAAATGGTCTCTGAGCTGGATTGCACTAGTGAGAACACGACACAATTTAGTAGAATTGACAAAATTAAGAAATCTATAACTTTTAGCTCAAAAATTGAAAAATGAGACATGAGTACATTCATTGGAATGCTAATTTAGAGGAGAGTGTGTCTAAAGAATTAGAATATGATCTAGTGCATCTGTACTCTTCATAAATTGATATGAAGAATGACTTGTAGCTTAATTAATGAAACATTTTACGATATGCATACTTCTAACAGTAATTGTTGCATGCACATGTTTGCAAAATTAGAGGCACAAACATAACATATCAAGTTGAGAAATGAGGACTAAAGAAATGGATGATGCATAAAGTTCTTACAGCCATGGAGACAAAATTAGAGGATTGAATATCATCCTAGGAAATGCAGAAACAAAGTCTAATGGACGTAGAAGCATAGTGGAGCTTGTAGAGTTGATGAAGATCTTGCAGAGGAAAGTGTAAAGCTATAGAGAAGATAATGAAAGGTTGATAAGAACTCAAGAAGAGCATAGCCAAATTAATTCTCAGCTACTACAGAGTTTGAATAACCTACAAAGACAAATCAACAAGGATCCCAACATAAGACATGCAGCTAGTGCAGGGCATGCAACAGAGCACATATCTCATGATAGGAGGGATAACCACAAAGGGACAATACACTCAAGAAGTATTAGTAGGCATCACTATTCACCTATACATTCAGCCAAAAGAGTACTTTCTTTTTTAGAATTAGAGAGCAACCCAAGTAGGTCCCCTGTAAAACATCAAAGGAGAATACCTAAGATAGATATGTTTCAAGGAGAGTTCATGAGACTCAAGCCACCCACATTTGATGGGGAGAATAGGAAGGGTGAAGATGTTGAAGCTTGGTTGTTGGGCATGAGTAAATATTTCCAGCTACACAATTATTCATCAAATATGGAAGCAAAGATTGGCATATATCATCTTCAGGGGAAAGCTTCCGTGTGTTGGGACCAACCGAAGTAGATCAAGCATATTGATGAGAAGAGAATTTCTTGGAAGCATTTCAAGAAATACTTCCAACAACAATACTTGTCATAGCACTATTATGACAAGAAAATGCAAGAATTCTTTGAGCTTAAATTATGAAACATGACCATGAAAAAGATGTAAGCATAAAAATTCTCAGTTGGTTCAGTTAGATACTAGAACCAAGAGAAGAATGGAGTTGACATTAATGGAGTTGACACTAAAGCAGATTTGAACATCATACTGCTTCGGTAATATGATTGCTTGATTGATATGGATTCACTATACAAGAATCATGCTATCCTAGATTGCTACAGCAAGACTTTCACATGTATCGATGAGGAAGACAATTCAAGGATGGTTCAAGGTATTCTAAGGCCTATATCTGTCAAAGAGATTTCAACATTGCACGTAAAAATAGGTTTTAGAAAGGGATGTCAAATATATGCATCCCTTATAGAAGAGCCAACAAAGGATAAGGAGCCAAATCTTAAAGACTATTCAGTTTTTAAGGAATATAAATACGTGTTTGGGGAATTGCCAAGATTGCCACCGAAGAAAGACATTGACTTCTCTATTGAATTAATACCTAGAGTTGTCCCAATGTCCAAGAATCCCTACAGAATGAGCACATTAAATCTAAAAGAGTTGCAGATGTAGCCAGAAGAATTGTTGAAGAAGGGGTACATATTCCCAAGTGTTTTTCCTTGGGGTGCCCCAATTCTTTTTGTGAAAAAAAGGGAACTTTGAGGTTATGTATTGACTTCAGACAACCGAAAAAGGTTACAGTAAAAAACAAGTATCATTTGCCAAGGATTGATGATATTTTTTATCAGTTGAAGGGAGCAAAGACATTTTACAAGATTGACTTGAGATTGAGTTATTATCAAGTAAGAATCTGAGAGCAAGATACTAGCATCATGGTCTTTGAGACATGGTACAGTCATAATGAGTTTGTGGTGTTGCCATTTAGGTTGAAAAATGCACCAACTACGTTTGTGTCTAATAAATGGAGTGTTCAGAGATTACCTAGATAGATTTGTTATTGTTTTTTTAGATGATACTCTTATCTACTTCAAAACATAGGAAGAGCATGAACAACATTTGAGGATGGTGCTACAGGTGTTGAGAGAACACCAATTGTATGTCAAATTGAGCGAGTGAATTTTTTATCAAAAGCAGATCCACTATTTGGGAGACATTGTCTCAAAAGATGGCATAGCAGTGGATCTAGAAAATATTGAAGCAATCAAAGGTTGGTCAACACCAAAGAATATTTCGAAGGTTAGATAATTTATGGATCTAGTTGGTTACTACAAGAGATTCCTTGCAAGTTTCTCCAAGATTGCACACCCAATTACTTGCAAAAGAAATGAATAAAATTTGAATGGACTACCAAGTTGGAAGAGAGTTTCTACACTTAAAGGATTTATTAACCAATGCACCTATCTTAAAAATTGCAGATCCAAATGAGCATTTTGTTGTATGCACATATGCATGTAAAGAAGGGCTTGGTGGAATCCTTACCTAAAATGGGCAAGTAATTTGTTATGAGTCAAGAAAGTTGAAGGAGCATGAAAAGAACTATGCCACACAACTTGGAGTTAGTAGTGATTGTTGATGCACTGAAAATGTGGAGGCATTATATCATGGAAATAAAATTTCAACTGACAGACCATAATGGTCTAAAATATTTGTTTGGACAATTAACATTGAACGCTTGACAAATTAGATAGTTGTAATTCCTTCGTGAGTATGATTTTGATATAAAATACATTAAGGGGAAAGAAAATAAAAGTAGCTAATGCACTCAACAGAAAGGCACATGAAATGCGTGCTACACCCATTACTATGTGAGGAACAGATTTATAAGATATAATTTTAGAAGTTGTAGCAACATACCAACATTATTTGCAAGTTAAAGAAAGCTTACAACAAGATCATGTACAACAAAAATTTAAATACTACAGACTAGAAGATGATAGAATCCTCTTGTACAAAAACAAAGTTTATGTTTCTAATTCTCAAGAGTTGATAAATTTAGTTTTAAAAGAGATGCATAATGTGGCATATGTGGGACATTCAAGGTATCAAAAAACAATTGTCGTTGTAAGAGGCCAATACTTTTGGCCTGGTATGAAGAAAGATGTAGTTGATTTTATTGTTAGATGCATGGAACATCAAAAGATAAAGACTAAGCACAAAGATCTAATGGGATTGCTACAATCATTTCCCATTCCTGAATGGAAATAGGAGATCATTACCATAGATTTCATTACCAAGTTTCCTAGAACAACAAGACAACATGATTCTGTCATGGTAGTGGTGGACAAACTTATGAAAGTTTTAGATTTTATTCCAATCAATATGATGCATATGGCAACCAACATTGCATAAATTTATATAAAGGAAATTGTTAGGCTACATGGTGTGCCTAAGGAAATCGTATCTAACAGATATACCAAATTCACTTCCAATTTTGGAAAGGACCATTTAAAATATTTGGGACAATTTTGAATTTCAACAAAGCATATCATCTAGAATCATATGGGAAGACATAGAGGATCAACCAAATAATTAAAGATGTAATAAGAATATATCTAATGGATTAACCTTTCAAGTGAGAAGATTATCTTCATTTGGTTGCATCATTGAAGATGAGCCCATTTGAAGCCTTGTATGATAGAAAATGCAACACGCCAAAGTTGAGATAATCTAACAGACAGAGCCATTATTGGGCCAGAATTGCTAAGAAAAGTGGAAGAGAAGATAGTAAAAATAAATCGGAATTTAAAGATTGCACAGGGTAGGCGAAAAAACTATGCAAATAGGGAAGAGCACACAAGGAAATTAAAGTGTGTGAGCATGTGTTTCTGAAAGTAAAGGAAAAAATGAGCTTGCTAAAATTGGGAAGTTTCCCAAAGTTGGCAGTGAGATATTGTGGATCGTTTGAAGTTCTAGAGAGAATAGATCCAGTTACATACATGCTTTCATTGTTTGCATCCATGAGAGTTCATAATGTGTTTCATGCGTATTTATTAAAAAAATATGTGTGATCATAACCACGTGATTGATTGGATTGTGATCTAGGTGGAGCACGAAGAGGACTTGCATGTGGAGTCAGTGTGTATCATGGACCAGAAAAACATAGTTACCAACTTAACGAGAACTCTACAGAGTTCTCGTTTTTTGGGGGGTCCAATTTTTTACCCCGTTTTTAAACCGGTAGCACCCCCTCTCCCTTTTTAGGTGTTTTTTCAATATTTTAAAATTTTCAATCCACAATGTTTACACATTTTTTTTAAATGCTTATTTTTTTTTTTATCTATTTTCATTTTTTTTCAATTATTATTATTATTATTATTTTATTCAATGGTGTTTTTAGTCATTTTTCCATGTTTCTTTCAATCTTAAATTTTTTTTTTACCATTTACTTTTTCCAAATTACGATTTTTCATATAATTGTGTCTTCTTAATTAATTTATTGTTCCATACTTTTAAAATATAGGGGAAAACACCATTCTTAACACATTGTTTACCTTTACTTCAATACACGGAAAAAAATTGTAGTTAAATAACACTAATTTTTAATATTTAACAAAAAAATATAATTCATTTTTTTTTATAAATTAAAAACTAAGAAAACTAAAAAAAATAAAAGAACTAAAAAAAAAAGTAGATAATAAAAAGGATCAAAGAGAAACTTGAAAAACTAAAGAGGAAAAAAACAACAAAAATCAAAACAAATATATAAACTAAGCTAAATCTAGCCAAAAAAAAAAAAAAAAAAAAAAAAAAAA
>CBVK0100098616.1:0-37368 GCA_900067695.1 Picea abies
CTTCCGATCTCACTTAATGATGTATTTTCAAAAGGGAACTTGGTGAATATTTTGAAAACTATACCCATTGAAATTTCCCAAAAGCTAGGTTTCGTGGAACACATCTTGATAGGTGTTAACTATTTTTTTCAAGAAATTGAACTTTATATGGCCCTATTCAACTAATTCCAGGATTTTTTTTCATGTTCCTATGACGAAATGTCTGGAATTAACCCCCAGATTGTCGAACATGAAACTAAAACATACGATAGAGCCAAGTTGGTATAGTAGAAGCTTCGGCCAATCAATCAAAAGAAATTTGTTGCCATCAAGGTGGAGGTCGAAAAGATTATTCATGAACAATTTATCTATCTGATCCCCTTGACCAAATTGGTTTCCAACCTTGTTCTAGTCACTAAAAGATAAGGCACCACTAGGGTCTGTGTCAATTATAGGGATTTGGACAAAGCTTGTCCAATTTAAGAATAATTATCCAACCTTATCCATTGACCAAATTATTGATGAATGTGCTGGGAGTGAAATATTATCATTCATGGATGGTTTCTCTGGCTATAATCCAATCCAGATCAAACTGGAAGATCAACACAAGATTACCTTCATTTGTCCTTGGGGTACTTTTACTTATTAAAAGTTTCCATTTGGTCTTAAAAAAATTGGAGCCACCTTCCAATGGACCATGTATTACATGTTTCATGACATCAAACAAATTCTATATGTATAGTTGGATGATTTGGTTGCTCGTTCCAAGTATCGTGAGGATCATCCTGGTCATTTGCAGGGCATTTTCACCTAATTTCACTACTATAATATCCATTTGATCCCATATAAATTCATATTTTGTGTGGTGTTTGGGCAACTGCTAATATTCATCTTGTCCAAGTATGGGATTATAGTTGATCCCTTTGAGGAAGTTTTCAATTTTCCTCCTCCTAGTACAATTAGCTAGATCCAAAATTTGCAAGGGAAAGAAAACTTATTGCGTAGATTAATTGTCAATTATGAAGAAATCACAAAAGGTTTTATGCACTTATTGAATAAGGGTGTAACTTTTGTGTGGGATGAGCAAGGTCAATTTTCATTCGACACCTTGAAGAAGGCCTTGATGTTGACTCCCTTGTTGATCCCTCCTAACTATGGCCGAGAATTTTTTCTATATCTCCCGGACTTTCAATCCACTACAGGAATGGTACTTGTCCAAGAAGATGATGTGAAATGAGATAATATCATTTACTATCTTATCAAGGGATTGTTTGGTCTCAAGATTCGATACTCTCATGTTGAGAAGTTGGCCTTCGTAGCAATGCATTTTGTTGAATCAACATCTAAGAAATTATATCCTCATGTAAAATACCATTGTTATTTTTTATGCCAACCCAATGCTCTGCAACCATCATATCATTGGGGGAAGCTGATCGAAGTGTATTATTATCGTTCATGATTTTGACTTGGATTTTGTTTCCTCCAAGTCTAATAAATCCTTGGAATTCAGAGAGTTGATGTCTGAAATTCCCTGAGTTAATGTTGAACCCATGGTTAATGATTCCTTTTCCGATGAATTTTTATTCCTCATTGAATTGTGTTATCCCTGGTATGGAAATGTCTTGGTCTACCTTCATACCTAGTGTTTTCATCCTTGGGTTTCTCGTGATGAACAACATCTCATAAGGAATTAGGATAGACACTAAAACAAAGTGGATGATACCCTTTATCATCGAGGGGTCTATTCTATTCTACATCGTTTCCTTAGCCATGAGGAAGCTCAAAGAGTTCTGAATGAATTCCATGCTAGAGCATGTGGCAGTCGTCTCCACAGGTTGACCACTTCCTAAAGTATATTGGGTGTCGGATACTTATGGCCTACGATCTTCAAAGATTGTATGAATGTGGTTCGGAAATGTCATTCTTGTCAAATATTCATCTGTAAGATGTGCGCTCATCCTGCTCCACTTCATCCTTTGGTGACTATCATTTTCTTTGCCAAATGGGGAATTGATTTCATGACATGTAATCCTACCTTGACTAATGGTCATGCCTACGTCATCAGGGTTGTTGACTACTTCACTAAATGGGTCAAGGAATTTCCTACCTTTTCTGACGATGACACCACTGCACCTTTATTCATGTTTAGTCACATCATCGCTACATTTGGTGTCCCTAAGACCATAGTTATGGACCATGGGTCCCATTTCTTTAACTATATGATGACCAAATTAGGTTCCAAGTTGGGTTTTCTCTATGAGAACATGACACCCTATTATCCTCAAGCCATTGACAAAGTATAATCCATCAATCATGTACAAAATACCATGATGCAGAGGATGTTATGGAAACAAAAAAACTAACTAGTATCTCATGTTATTTTCGACATTATGGGCTTAACGTACCTCAGCTAAAACTGCTACCCGGTTCACACCATTCCAAATCATTTATGGTATGGAGGAAATGCTTCCAATTGAATGTGAAATCCTATCATTGAATATTGTTGTATAACTATTGTACAATAGCTCCATCGAAGAGGAGTGTCTCTTGTACTTGGCCTATCTTAATGAACAACATTGTCATTCCACCTTGGCCAACGAAACTCATAAGAAATGCATCAAATTGCAGTGTGATAAGTATGTTTGTCCTTGTGTCTTTTCATAGGGTGACATAGTCTTGGTTTATGATCAGGACCATGACGTGTTAGGCATAGGTAATTTTGAACCCCTTTGGCATGGTCCCTACATTTTTAGATCTATCTTGAAAAGAGGGGCCTATGAGTTGGTTGAATGTGATGGAAATCCCATTTCAAAGCCTCGCAATGGGATATATCTTAAAAATTATTTTGATTATTCCATTCATTGATTTGATTATTTTTACATAGGTGTTTTTTTTTTTGGAGTGGTGTGCTTTTCATTTTGTGGATGTTGAATGTATTGGTTCGTTGCTTATCATTATTTATGCTTGATTTTCAAATTTCATCGTCCACCTCAGTCTAGTGGGATATGTTGATGGTGCCATTTGTAGTACCCAAAATATATTTTCCATCACTTCGGTGATATTATCTCCCACTTATGAGATGGTGAGTTCAGGGGGTGTCTACCCTGGTCTTAAAACCAATAACATTGTGAAATGTAGTGTTGTCATTGAAATTTTGTTTGAGGCTCTCGTCTTGGCGTCCATTTTTTAGTTGTCAGTATGGAATCCCATCTTCCAGTTTCACAGTTGAATCCTTCTTATATTGTTAGTGTAACTTACCCGATGTAATATAATATGAAGAAATAGAAATAATCAACATATACCAATGGAACAACAAAATATTGAGAAAAACAATACCATAAATAATATCTTTATTCAAAGAAAAACATGTTCACTTTCCTCCTCTAGGGGGAAACCTCGAGCAGAGCAGAGATCTATTATAATAATTCTCAAGACAAGCTTTATCATGCCTCCTACTCATATTTATACTAATTCTATATTCTAAAGAACATTCTACACAGATATATTTCTAGAAGTGGAAGCTTCTATTAGGTCTTCTTACATTGACTTGTTCACATTTATTAAATAGGACTTAAAAACTAATGTTGACCTTTATTACATGGAAAATATATTTATGCCTTATTAACTAACTGGGAAAAGCTAACTGATATTCCACTAGCCCCACACATTTGAGAATAGTGTAAGGACCATAAAATTTTGGTGCAAGTTTCTGACATTGTTGATCTTTGAGTGAAGTCTACTTGTATGGTTGGAGATGGAGAAACACCTGATTCCCTTTAGAAAATTGATGTTCAAAACTACCCTGATTTACTTGTTGCTTCATGTAGACAATAAGATTGCAGTCAACTTCCTGAACCTTGGAGACACCCAACATGTATGGGAGAACCAATAAGGGATTTTGTCCATAGACTGCTTCAAAAGGAGTCATGTGAGTGGAAGTATGGTAAGAGGTGTTGTAACACCATTTAGCTAGGGGTAACCAACAAACTCACAGATGTTGCTTGTTAGATGAAAAACACCTCAAATATGTTTCTAAACACTTTTTGATCACTTATGTTTGGCCATCGGTCTAGGGATGATAGGTTGTGCTGAGATGCAATTGATTTCCCTGGAGCCTGAATAATTCTTGCCATAAATTGCTAGTAAAAGTGGGATCACGATTAGAAAAAATAGAATCAGGCATTCCATGGAGTTTGAAGATATTATCCATAAACATTTGAGCCACTGTGGATGGTGTGAATGGGTTTTGAAGACTACATAAATGAGCATTTTTGGAAAGATGATCCACTACGACCATGATGAATGAATTATTTCCTGATTTGGGTAAACCAACGATGAGATCCATAAAAATATATGTCCAAATAGTAGGTGGAAGTAGAAGTAGTTGGAGTGTATCAAGGGGTTTGACAGTCTCTCCCTTATTGCGTTGACATATATCACATTCGGCCAAAAAGGTACAGGTGTCATGTTTTGTACCATCCTAGAAGAAATATTGTTTGACCCATTCATAAATTTTGGTAAAACATGAATGGACCATTGTAGGTGAAGCATGAAACTTATAGAGCACCTTAGATTTAAGGGATGACTGTTTGCTTAAATACAAGCAAACTTTATATAAAAAATATTCATTGTGCCAAGAGTACCCTAGAGCAGCTTGGGAATCCTTTTGAAGTTTTTGGATTAGGATGGAAATTTTGGGTTCTTGCAACCATTCCTTTCAAATAACCTAAAGCCAATCTGAAACAATGATTGAGAGCGAAAAGAGGGACCTATCTTCTTCATATTTCCTAGAAAGACCATCAGACACCACATTTTCTTTTCCCTTCTTGTACACAATCTCATTATCATATCCAAACAACTTGGTCACCCATTTTTGTTGCTCTGGGGATGAAATTCATTGTTCTAGGAAGTCCTTGAGGATTTGATGATCCGTTTTAATTTTGAAGCATGGTCCCAATAGATAAGGGCATTAGGGATCCACTCAGTGAAAAATAGCCAACATTTCTTTTTCATAAATCGATTGTCCCAAATGTTGGTCCAAAAACTCTTTTCTAGTGAAAGTCAATGGTATTCCATATTGCATGAGGATTTCCCCAATTCCTAACCCTGATGCATCACATTCCAGAACAAAGGTCTTGGTGAATTCAGGTAGGGATCTTGGTGAAGTCAGGTAGGGATAGTACATGAGTAGTGCACATAGCTTGTTTCAAGGCTTGGAAGGATTGGTTAGATGTTGGAGTCCAACTTAAAGAATTATTTTTAAGGAGATCTATGAGAGGAGTCACAATTTTTCCATAATACTGAACAAACTTGCGATAATATCTCGTTAAACATAGGAAACCATGCAAACTTTTAATAGTTTAAGGGTGAGACGAATTATGCATAGGTTAAATTTTCTTTGGATCCACCCTTACACCATCCTTGCCAACAATATTACCCAGGTACTCAACTTCAAAGGTGCCAAAAATACATTTAGACTATTTGAGGAAAAGTTGGTGCTTGGAGAAGAGATGGAGAACTTGATCTACATGGGTGAGATGGGATAGACACATTTTACTATACATCATAATATCATCAAAGAAAACTAACACAAAGTGATGGAGGAAAGGATGAAAGACATGATTCATAAGAATTTGAAAAGTGGAGGGGGAATTATAGAGAACAAAGGTCATGACTAAGAACTAATAGTGGCCCTCATGAGTGTGAAATGCAGTCTTGGGGATGTCTTTCTCTTTCATATGTATCTAGTGGTAGTCCGAACAAAGGTCAGGTATGGTAAAGTATTGAGCCCCATTGAGTTCATCAAAAATGCAATCTATGATAAGAATGGGAAATGTGTCCTTGATGGTAAGTTTGTTAAGGGCACAAAAATCAGAACACATGCCTCAAGTGCCTTCCTTTTCGAGGACCATGACAACAGGGGAATAATAGTTTCTGGTACTGTGACAAATAACACCCGCTTCTAACAATTCTTGGATAATTTTCTCAATTTCATTTTTTTGAGAAAAGTGATAATGATAAGGGTGAGCATTGGGAGGAATAATTCTAGATATTGAAGGAATGGAATGGTCATGGTATCCAAGGGAGGGGGGAAGGCCATGGGGAGTTTGGAAAATAGTCGGATGGAGGGAAATGATAGCTTGAAGGTTGGGCTAGATCGGGGGTGTATAAACTGTTTGAATATAATGGAGTTGGGAAATGATGCCAGAATGACCTTTTTTTAGTAACTTTTCCATGTGGTGGGAACTCATGTTCTTCGAAGGCCCTGATGTAATTCCTTGGAATTTATATTGTTCTAATTCATATTATAATTGCATGGTTAAATCCTTAAAATCCATGGTTATAGGGATGAGACTGCATAACCATTCAACACCAAGAATAATGTCACAACCACCCATGTCAATAGCAAACATGTGATATTCCAGGTTATACTAACCAATTTGTAGGTGCACATTTTCATAACGCCCCCCATATTTCATGGAACGACCATTGAAAATCATGATTTTAAAATTATTGACAACACATATATAGAAATTGACTTCTTGAGAAAGACAACGATGAATCAAATTATGAGTGCTTCCACTGTCAACTAAGATGATGAATTTCATGTACTTAATGTAACCAATAAATTTGAGGGTTTGGGGAGCAGAAAAATCGGTGAGAGAATTCAACGAAATTAGTGGTTAAACTTCGATAGGATCAGAGGGTGGAGAAAGATTGTATATTTGGGGTAGCTCAGATTCAGGAGAAAACTCAAAATATTCATCATAAACATCCTCTGAAATGGTCATAACAAGTTTGTGTTCTTTACACTTATGCCTTAGAAAGTATTTTTCATCACAAGTATAGAAGAGACCCTTGCGTTATCATTCAACCATTTTTGTTCATGCTAATTTTTATACCTTGAGGGACAAGAGTAGTGGGTTTAGGGTAGGGAAAAAAGTGGGATTTCTATTCTTGCCAAGATGACCTGTTGTGCCTCCTTGGAATTTTTACTTTCTTCCAACCACGTATGTGGACAAGACATTATGACCTAATCTCATATTTTATCCTTGAGGCCACTGATAAAACATTCCCTGAAAAAATCATTTTTCATGTCCTCCATTTGGAAAGCCTAGTGCTCAAAGGAAATAATAAAATCTTCCACTGTCCCATATTATTTCAATTTTTTCAAACGTTTTAAATGGTGGGTTTTTGCATCAAAGCATTAACACATCTTAGAAACAAGATGTGACCAATAAACATTCCCTTGTCATGCATTTCTACGTCATTTTGACCATTTCCATAATTTCGGATCCAAATAGATAATTTTGTAACAAAGCTTGGTCAACTCATCAGTAATTCCATGCATGGAGAAATAATGTTCCATTTGAGTGACCCAGGCTATGGTATCTGAGCCATCAAATATTTTCACCTCAACTCTAGGAAGATGGGGGTCACAAGGGAGGGAGTTGGAATGAGAGTGCAAAGGCCGGTTGGATTCAAGATCCTCAATATAGATAGGTGGGTCAGAGATGGAAGGACCCTATAATTTGTTCATGAATTGTTTGAGACTCGAATTTGTTAGTTTTAAACCTGTGAAGTAAAGCAATGCATATAGATTCTTAAGCAAGACAAAAATTAATCAATGGCTCATACACAGAGTACACAAAGATTTTATACCGGAAACCCTCAACTGGAAAAACCTTTCTTATATTCATTATATCGAATTTCACCATTCACCATACAATATATACAGTGTTTTTAGGTATTCCGTAGATACCAAAACCCTAATCCCTTAATCTGGGATTAATTTATAAAACTGCTAAAAATAGCAAAATCCGCCTACGCAGGGATTTTCAGACGCAGTTGTCATATCTGACGCACCCACACACACACATGCAAAGAATATAACACATACCCAACATAATTGAATTTAGTAATTTGGCTACCTAATTGTTCCTGGATGTAGTCCATTTTGGAATGAATGATAGGAATTTCAGTATTCGCTTGGGCCTAAAGGGAAGTAAGGTCATTATTCAATTTCTTATTGGTTTCTTCCTGGTGGGTTGGAGCAATGAGGGGAAGAGGGGTGGGTTCATGTACAAAAAAGTAGATAAGTGATATATACCACTACAATCAGTAAAACGAGATAAAACCGATGGGATAAGTGGGAAATAAATAAGTCAGGAAGGGTATGGGTATTCTAGGTAAATCAAGGGTTCAAAATGATATGTATCACAACGATGAGGATGAAAAGGGGAATCCAATGAGATAGGTCTCAAATAAGTGTGTGGGCATGACACAATTCTTTTTTTTAATTTTTAATTTTTACTCTTGAGGAGTTAAACTCCGAACTGAATAATACTACAATGTAGAAATTCCCAAATTATTAACAAAAAAAAATGTATAGTAATTTCACAACCAAAATGGAGGAGGCAAGGTTGTTTGTACAAAATATCCTTTATGTTCCTTGTATGGTATGTTCCCCCCTATGTTTGTGTTTGCACGGTGCCTATGGACAAGAATTTTCCCTGTACTATATCTCTTTGATATATGTATGTGGTAAAATAATACATCTCGGCCCAATATCTTAGGGCACCAACTAAGGAGGCTCGATTGTACCCTTAGCCTTACTACTTAGTTACCGAGGTAATAGAGGGTATAATATCGAGTGTTGTTCTCGGTGGAACTATAACAGTTAGGAGACCAAACAACTGATCTACGATTAGTTTCAGGAGACATATGGGATTCCCTATATACCTTTTGGTACATGGAAGTGATGGTCCTGTACAAATTTTGTCTGATGTGGTACTACTCGAGGGATACCAACAAGGGTTACAAAGATTTCCAACAAGGGTGAAACTTTTGGTTTCTAGGAAACCCCATGAAACCATATGTATCTCATTTGTGTATTCTTCCCCACTGTAGTTTTACCCATTGAACGCCAAATATATGTGTTTTAAAGACATTGACAATACAGGTCTCTACCCTGGAAAAAATAATTACCCACAATTCCTGCCAAGGAAAGCGCTCTGATACCACTTGTAATGTACCAAATGTAATATAATATGTAGAAACAAGAGTATTCAACATATATCAATGGAACAAAAAAATATTGAGAAGAGAAATACCAAAAATAATACCTTTATTCAAATAAATCAATGCTCACTTGCCTCTTCGAGAGGGAAACCTCCACCAGAGCAGAGCTCTATTACAATAATTCTCAAGAAAATATTTCTCATGCCTCCTACTCTTATTTATACTAATTGTATATTCTACATAAAATTCAAAAGCAATATCTTTCTAGAAGTGAAAGATTCTATTACATCTTTTTACATTGACTTGTTCACATTTATTCAATAATCCTTACTAACTAATGTCAGACTTTATTACATGGAAAATATATTTAGTCCTTATTAAATAATTTTGGCCTTGACACTAACATCTCAGTCACACTTCCACTTGGTATGAATCAAGAAACATACATCTTATTTCCCCCTCCAGAGATACCTATCATGCAATCTAACACTAGAAAACTCACCTGGATGCATCAAACGAATAAAGGTTGTGCATTCTAAAAGAAGCCAAATCAAAACTCACCTGCATGAATTTGTTGGTTCTTAGAATGGGAATGAGTGGAATGTAAACTGTTGAAGGATTCGATAGGGACTG
Source organism: Picea abies (assembly GCA_900067695.1). Taxonomy (NCBI): domain Eukaryota; kingdom Viridiplantae; phylum Streptophyta; class Pinopsida; order Pinales; family Pinaceae; genus Picea; species Picea abies. Next base: position 9,634 of record CBVK0100098616.1, read on the forward strand.
TTATTTGCATGAATTTGTTGGTTCTTAGAATGGGAATGAGTGGACTGTAAAATGTTGAAGGAGTCGACATGGACCGTCCTTCATAGGCACACTTCTAACAATATACCTTCATAAATGATGGAGAAATGCCTTCAGAAATGATGGAGAACTTGGATCTGAAGGCACTCAACCTTCATCCAAAGAAGTTATCCGGATTACTACCTCAAAATCACCAACAACGACTGTATGACAATGTTCAAGGAGAAATTCAGAAGAATCTCTAAGTGATTTTTTTTTTCTGTCCGTATTCATAATCTAGTCGGACATTAAATTTACTTATAATACTTTCTTATTTAACCACATTGTGAGATACATTGCAAGTATAATGTAGTCATTGCCTCCTATTTCTATGATGTAAATTCCCTTTCGAAATGCATCTGCACTTGGAAGGTAGCTTTGAGCATCTGCACCTAGAAAATAAAACCAAACGTTTTCATCTACATTAGGTTCTAGTATGACCATACCTTGGAGTTTATTAGAGTTCTAATAAATAAGCCATGAAAACTGCCTTAGTTACCATTTGCACTGATTGTGTCCATGATTTGTTGCTTAAATATCGTGAATCGATTGACCTGAACACATAGGGAAATTGGAGCAATGAAACCCGAGGCTGCAAAGTTGGCTCCATGTGCATAATTAGAACCCACACTCTGCAAGTATGGAATTAGAAACAACAACCCCATTGTCGTTGTTGTATCAAAATCAAACAACATTATCATAAATTTTAAAAATCCTTTTTTATTTACCATATATAAAGAAAAAATGAAAACTCTAATTAACAACATATGAAAGAAATCAAGACCTTATCCAAACCCCTCCCTTCGAAGGCAGGTATTTCACTCCCCTATATTTCTTCCCCTCAAATTCACAGAAGCAAATTGGGGCCGCACTAACACTTACAATGAAAACTAAAATCGAATAAGTGAATCGACTACTCTCACGCCAAAATAATTAGGGAAGCTTTCGAAGGAATCAACTGCTCTCACACCAAAAGAGTTAGGGAAGCTTTCGAAGGAATCCATTCCCTCGGCTTCATTGAATTCATGGTGAGTTATGTACTCTTGGTTTTGTGGATCCTTTGGGCCTGGCTAGTCGAAATTAATGAAATGTGGTATTATTCATTGGTGTGAGCAGTGGAGAAGATACAAAACATCCCAATTTCATCAAAAAGTGCATCATACATAATTATAACTACATATCAGTACTTAATCATAATTACAGTATTCATCTCATTTTTTCTATAGATAAATCTTGTGAAGGTTAATGTCACCAAAGAACATAATCATTAAATGGGAATTCCTTTCATAATTGAATTCATATAGTGGAGACCTCATTTAATAATTCGCCATACAAACACATCGTCAGTTAAACATCAACACACAATCTTCGACTACATTAACAAACAATCTTTGATTGCATTTATTGTTTCTAATACCTGATATTCCAAGTATGACAACCAAACCATTAAAATAACAACAACGCATGCCAAACTATCACTGCCAATGTCTCATACTAAAATACTTATGCTGATTCAAATGACAACAAAACGAACTGGGACCTTGATGAATCCAATCGTGGAATGGATGGATTCATATAAATATATGCAACAAACTTTGTCTGCAAGAATTTGGTGTTATTTACTAGTGGAAAGTAGTCTGTTGTATACAGGTCATAAGCATTTTCCATCCCAATTACCGATGCCCCTCCGTCTATTTTATTCATGCCAGAAGCATTTTCAGTGCCAACTATTGATGCCTTATTCTGTATGCGCATTTATAGGAAAATAAAAGGTGTTTAACGTAAATCCACAAGAAAATGAGGAGAATGGAGAGATGAATTAGATCAATGCTATGAATTACAAAGGAGTCAGGCGACGACCGTGGGGTAAATTCGCAACGAAAATTAGGGACCCCGAAAAGAAGGGTACCAGAATTGACACACCACCCCAGGGCCTGTGGTTCACTACCTCACCTAACAAGCATGTGACATTCTAGAACACATTTCTTAAAAATAGAACACATGAAAAACATGTCTCCGACACATGCCCAAGCAATGTCCCAAAGTGTCAAACACGAACACATGAAAAGGGAAAATTTATGTTTTCTTTGGATTGTTTTATTTGACCTGTAGGTATGTTTCTATTTGGTGTTAAATGATATTTCGTTAGATGCTTTAAGAGATACAACAATTTTTGGATTGTAATTATTTTCAGTAAGATCCGGAATGACGAAAATATAAATTTTCTAAATTCATTTACAAAAAGGATGAAAGACATCGTCCTCGCTTCTGTCCATTATTTTGATTTGGCCTATGATAATTAATGGAGAATTTGATTTTCCAACCTCCCATCCCCATTCCATGCATTAATCTCCCAATCTACATCCCCCACTCAAATGTTCTTAGCGCTACTCGACGATATCATCCAAGATATCATCTCATCTCATTTGCCTACAAATATTCTTGGTCTCCATTGTTCCTCTGCAACTGATTTCAAGAAGGTTTGGAGTTAGATTGACTTTCAATATTTTATATGTAATACCCCGGTTTTGAGCCCCATATTAAATAGAGAATTTTGTTAATGAAAGGCCAGAGTGCCCAAACAATGAAAAGAGGGCAGTGTGTCTAGGAAATGGAATGTTTTGATCATAATTAATAATAAATATATCACTCGTTGCTAGACGGACAAGGACAAGAGTTATAAGGGGCTATGATTCCATAAGAGAGGGGGCTTGAGGGGCTAAGAATTTATTTTATATTTCATTTACCCATTTTTTTTAATAGATAATAACAGTTACATGAGATTCTTAGGGGGAAGCCTATGTGGTTCCTTAATTATAAGAAATAGATAAATCCATCTTTGGTCTGTTGTGGGGGTTGGTTATTCTTCACTCACTCACTCATTGTTTATTTTTCACAACTTTCATTATGTTCTCTCTCCACTCATTCTTTCACCCATTCATATTTCCTCATATTTTGTTTTGGCTTGGGAAAGGAAAAAAAAATCTTGGACAGGAGCCAATGGTTTTGTTGGATGTAAAGAGCGCTGGTGTATTCTAGCCATGAATTAATCCCTACATGTCTGAGATATTTTGGCATGTGTTCAATTTTTCACACAGATGCTAATCCTGTGAGACCTAAAATGGACATTATTGACCAGATGCATTGGCGCCTTTGAAGGAGATGGATAGCTTGAGGGACTACATGGAAGAGAATGGGGTCCATTTTCTTAGGTTGTGCAGGCTGGGTAGAAGAGAGCTGGAGTACTTTGGATTGTTGTGGGTGATGAAAATCCTATGAGAGCTTAAGTGTTTGCTAGTTTGGGAAGCTGAGTGACACTCTGGAACCACCCTTTTGGATTCATATCCCTTCCGTGACATTTTTGTTGAGACTTGAAACAACATTGTCTACAGTTGGGTGGAAAATCCTTGGTCTACAGCCAGTTGGTGATTCATTTCATGAAAGATAAGTGCTCTTTGTCATGGTTTTATTTACCTGTGTATATATTTATCTATGAAATTTGTATCTATAATCCACATGTTTGATGGTTATTGTTGTGCATGACATATGCCTCATTTATTTATGTTGTAGCATGAATCTTTAACTCTGCATGTGAATAATACATGCATCTGTGTTCATTATAATTTGATCAAAATTTGAAATTAGTCCAAAATTGGGCTTGAAGTAGTGAGTCTGACTTATTGGTGGTTGGGTATGTTACATATTGGTATGTTAAATATCATGAGTGATCATTGTATTGAGATTGTACAAAATCCATAACGTTGTGTAGCCATAGATCCTTTTGAATTCAGGAGTGATCACCACCATGGAATCAAGGATTTATGAATCATTAGATAGAAAGGGAGGTGAACGAGGACCATCAGATAAAGATGAAACCAAAGGCTAGGAGAGATAAAGTCACAACCGTCATATCGAACTTGTCGATCGTCAAATGTTGATAGAAGCTGAGAAGGAGATGAAAAACTCTAGAAATTCGTCGCTTCAAATATTATGGGAGACAGGAAGAAGCATTAAAAGGCTGCAGGTGCAAATTCATGTTGACCGTTAGATATAATAGGAGGCTCAAGTGAAATATCAATCGTTAGTCAGGGTCATCTGACGTTGACCACTTCGGGAAGTTTAACTCTAGGAGAATCGAACCCTTTTAGCACTGCTATAACCCGGAGTCCTAAAGCGTCGAAGTCCTAAAGGGGGTCCATTTTCTTGGGTTGTGCAGGCTGGGTAGAAGAGAGTTGGTGTACTTTGGATTGTTGTGGGTGATGAAAATATTTTGAGAGCTTAATTGTTGACTAGTTTGGGAAGTCGAGTGACACTCTGGAACCATCCTTTTGGATTCATATCCCTGCCATGAGGGTGACATTGTTGTTGAGACTTGAAACAACATTTTCTATGTTTGGGTGGAACATCCATGGTCTGCATTAAGTTGGTGATTCCTTTCATGAAAGATAAGTGTTTCTTGTCATGGTTTTATTTACCTATGTATTTATTCAACTGTGTATATATTTATCTTTGAAATTCGTATCTATAATATGCATGTTTGATGGTTATTGTTTTTCATGAAATATGCCTCATTTCTTTATGTTGTAGGATGAATCTTTAACTCTACATGTGAATACTTCATGCATATTTATTCATTAAAGTTATCATGACTGTATATTTTTATTACAAACCTAAAAAAAGAAAAATTAAACCATGAAATGGAGAGAGATCAATAGAAATATACCACCTATAGGCAAGGGCATTCAGGCAAGGGCAATGGTCAACAAAATATGAGAAATAGTTCGAAAATGCTAGAAAAAGTCAATAACTAAAAATACAAATCAAACAAATCTTAGTAATTTTTTCCAAGGTGTTAACGGTGGGATTTTATCTCTGCACGGGACTTGTCATACTATTTGGAAGGAAAAAAGTCCACATACCTACTCCTAATCATCATCTTGTCTTTTCTTGCACATTTTTCAAAATTATGGGGGTTGTAAACATATCAGTTCAGTATAAGAATCCATATACAAGAAATGGAAATAGGAAAGAGAGCTTCCATCCATGATAAAGAGTCCAAAGGTCAAAATATCAGTGTTGTTAATGCATAGACAAAATCCAACGAACACTAGGCTAACAGACACCAGGCCACAGGGGAGAAAGAAACAAATGAAAACACTTAACGTTATTATCACTTTATATTTTTATTACAAACCTAAAAACTGAAAAATTAAACTATGAAATGGAGAGAGATCAATTAAAATCTACGACCTTTAGGCAAGGGCAACCGTCACCAAAATATGGGAAATAGTTCGAAAATACTAGAAAAAGTCCATAACTAAAAATAAAAATCAAACAACTCTCAGTAATTTTGTCCAAGGTGTTAACGACGGGATTTTCTATCTGCACAAGCCTTTTCATCCTCTAATGAAGGACATAAGTCCACATACCTACTCCCAATCATCATCTTGTATTTGATCACGACATCCCTGTAATCCTAAAAAAATGGTTGCTTGCACATTTTGCAGAATTAGGAGGGGTGTAAACATATCAATTCAGTATAAGAATGCATATACAAGAAATGGAAAAGGAAAAGAGAGATTACATCCACGATAAAGAGGCCAAAGGTCAAATTATTAGTGTTGTTAATGCAGAGACAAAATCCAATGAATGCTAGGCTAATGGACACCAGACCGCAGGGGAGAAAGAAACAAATGAAAACACTTAATGTTATTATCATTGTATATTTTTATTACAAACCTAAAAAAAGAAACATTAAATCATGAAATGGAGAGAGCTAAATTAAAATCTATGGACTTTAGGAAAGGGAATTGGGCAAGGGAAACGGTCACCAAAATATGAGAAATAGTTTGGAAATACTAGAAAAATTCCTTAACTAAAAATAAAAATAAAAAACTCTCAGTAATTTTGTCCAAGGTGTTAACAAAGAGATTTTATTTCTGCACGGGCCTTGTCATCCTCTGTCGAAGGAAACAAGTCAACATACCTACTCCCAAGCATCATCTTGTCTTTTCTCATGACAGCACTGGAATCCTAAAAAAATGGTTTCTTGCACATTTTTCAGAATTAAGGGGGGTGTAAACATATCAGTTCAATATAAGAATGCATATACAAGAAATGGAAAAAGGAAAGAGAGGTTCCATCCATGATAAAGAGGCCAAAGGTAAAAATATCACTGTTGTTAAAGCAGAGACAAAATCCAACCAACACCAAGCTAACAAACACCAGGCCACAGGGGAGCAAGAAACATTGATAGATAGTGTTACAACTTTTGAAGGAGATGGACAGCCCAAGGGACTGCATGGAAGAGAGGGGGGTCCATTTTCTTGGGTTGTGCAGGTTGGGTAGAAGAGAGTTGGTGTACTTTGGATTGTTGTGGGTGATGAAAATCCTGTCAGAGATTAATTGTTGACTGGTTTGGGAAGCCGAGTGACACTCTGGAACCATCCTTGTGGAGTCATATCCTTGTTGTGAGGGTGACATTGTAGTTGATACTTGAAACAACATTTTCTACGGTTGGGTGGAACATCCTTTCTCTACAGCCAGTTAGTGATTCATTTCATGAAAGATAAGTGCTCTCTGTGTATATATTTATCTATGAAATTTGTATCTATAATATGCATGTTTGATGGTTGTTGTTGTGCATGACATATGCCTCATTTCTTTATGTTGTAGCATGAATCTTTAACTCTACGTTTGAATACTTCATGGATCTTTATGCATTAAAATTTGATCAAAATTCAAAATTAGTCCAGAAGCGGTCTTGAAGTAGCGAGTCAAGCTTATGGGTGGCTGGGTATGTTACATATTGGTATCCTAAATATTAGGAGAGATATTGTTGTTGAGATTGTCTAGAATCCATAGCATCATGGAAGCAGATATCCTTTTGAATTTGGGAGCAATCACCACAGTGGAATCAAGGAGTTCTGGATCATTAGATTGAAAGGAAGGTGAATGAGGACCATCAAATAAAGGTGAAACCAGAGGCTAGGAGATATTAAGTCACATTCGTCAGATCGAACTTGTCGATTGTCATCCATTGATAGAAGTTGAGAAAGAGATGAAAAACTCTAGAAATTCACCACTTATGAGATTATGGGAGACAGGAAGAAGCGTGAAAAGGATGAAGTCATGAAGTCATGCCAACCATTGGATCTGATAGGAGTCTAGGGTGAAATATCAAACGTTAGTTAGGGTCATCCGACGTTGACCACTTCAGGAAGTTTAACTCTTAGAGAATCAAACCCTTTTAGAACTGCTATAACCCGTAGTCCCCAAGCGTTGAGTTCCCAAAGTCCCGTCGACCATTAGATCGAGCGAACGACATGGAAAGTAATGTTGACCATTAGATATATAAATGGTTGAAGGATAATGAAGTTTGAAGTATGTAGGGTTTATAAAGGATGAGAAGGTGAAAATACAAAGGTTTTTAAGTGGATTGCTATCCTTTTATAAAGAGAAGATTCAATATGATGAACCCAGGACTTTGACTGAGACCATCATGAATACTAAGTACATGTATGAGCAAGGCAAGGGCATAGAATCTATGTAGAAATATTGGAAGGACAAGAAGAAGGATAAATCTTATTAGAGGCAGAAGGGATTCAAACCTCCTTTCAATAGAAATAGCCCTAATAAAAATCATCAAGACAAGTATGCTAAGGATGAATCCAAGAGACAAGACTCCTTGGGAAAAAGGAGAAGATCACATGTACAAGGATTTCCCTCACAGAAAGTATAATGTGAATACCGTGCACAACATCTAAGAGGCTATAATAGTAGAAAACATGGGAAGAATTCATGCAACTTTAGATGATAAATAAGAAGAGTACCAATTCAATTTACTTATAACACTTTCTTATTTAACCACATTGTGAGATACAATGCAAGTATAATGTAGTCATTTCCTCCTATTTCTATGATGTAAATTCCCTTCTGAAATGCATCTGCACTTGGAAGGTAGATTTGAGCATCTGCACCCAAAAAATAAAAATGATACCGACCAAAATTTTTCATCTACATTAGGTTCCAGTATGACCATACGTTGGCGTTTATTAGAGTTATAATGAATAATCCATGAAAAATACCTTAGTTACCATTTTCACTGATTGTGTCCATGATTTGTTTCTTAAAGATCATGAACCGATTGACTTGAACATGTAGGGAAATTGGAGCAATGAAACCAGAGGCTACAAAGTTGGTCCATGCCCATAATTAGAGGCCACACTCTACAAGTATGGACTTCGAAACAATAACCCCAATGTTGTTGTTATATCAAAATCAAACAACATTATCATAAATTTTAAAAATCCTTTTTTTTAAATGAGGAGAATGGAGAGATGAAGCAGATCAGGGCTATGAATTACAGAGGAGTCAGGCAACAATCGTGGGGTAAATTTGCAATGGAAATTAGGACCCCAGAAAGAAGGGTACCGGAATCGACAGACCACCCTAGGTCCTATGGTTCACTACCTCACCTGATAGGCATGTGACATGCTAGAACACGTGTCTTAAAAATATAACATGTGACAAACATGTCTCCGACACATGCCCAAGCAGTGTCCCAAAGTGTCAAACACCAAAACATGAAAAGGGAAAATTTATGTTTTCTTTGCATTGTTTTATTTGACCTATAGGTATGTTTATATTTGGTGTTAAATGATATGTTTTTAGATTCTTTAATAGATACAACAATTTTTGGATTGTAATTATTCTTAGTAAGATCCGGAATGACGAATATATAAAATTTTCTAAATTCATTTAGTAAAAGGAAGAAATACATCATCCTTGATTACGTCCATTATTTTGATTTGGCCTATGAGAATTAATGGAGAATTTTATTTTCCAACCTCCCATCCCCAGTCCACGCATTAATCTCCCAATCGACATCCCCCACTCAAATGTTCTTGGTGCTACTTGATGATATCATCCATGATATCATCTCATCTCATCTCATTTGCCTACAAATATTCTTGGCCTCCATTGTTCCTCTACAACTAATTTCAAGAAGGTTTGGAGTTAGATTGAATTTCAATATTCTATATGTAATACCCCGGTTTTGAGCCCCATATTAAGTAATGAATTTTGTGAATGAAATTCCAGAGTGCCCAAACAATTAAAAGAGGGCAATGTGCCTAGGAAATTCAATGTTTTGATCATAATTAATAATAAATATTTCACTCACTGCTAGATGGACAAGGACAAGAGTTATAGGGGGTTATGGACAAGAGTTATAGGGGGCTATGATTCCACAAGAGAGGGGGATTGAGGGGCTAAGAATTTATTTTATATTTTTTTTACCAATTTCTTTTAATGGAGAATAACAGTTACATGAGATTCTTGGGGGGAAGGCCATGTGGTTCCTTAATTAGAAGAAATAGATAAAACCATCTTTGGTTTGTTGTGGGGTTTGGTTCTTCTTCACTCACTCACTCATTGTTTATTGTTCGCACATTTCATTATGTTCTCCCTCCACTCATTCTTTCACCCATTCGTCTTTCCTCATTCTTGTTTTTCCTTGGGAAAGGAAATTTTTTTTTTGGATAGGAGCCAATGATTTTCTTGGACGTAAAGAGTGATGGTGTATTCCATCCATGAATTAATGCTTGCATGTCTGAGATGATTTGGCCTGTGTTCAATTTTTCTCACAGCTGCTAATCTTGTGAGTCCTAACATGGATATTCCTGACCAGATGCATTGGCTCCTTTAAAGGATATGGACAGCCTGAGGGAATGTGTGGAAGAGATGGGGGTCCATTTTCTCGGATTGTGCAGGATGGGTAAGAGAGAGCTGGTGTAATTTGGATTGTTGTGGGTGATGAAGATATTGTGAGAGCTTAAGTGTTGACTGGTTTGGGAAGTCGAGTGACACTCTGGAATCGTCCTTGTGGATTCATAACTGTACTGCAAGGGTGACATTGTTGTTGAGACTTGAAACAACATTTTCTACGATTGGGTGGAACATTCTTGGTCTACAGCCAATTGGTGATTCATTTCATGAAAGATAGGTGCTCTTTGTCATGGTTTTATTTACCTGTGTATTTATTCTTCTATGTATATATTTATCTATGAAATTCGTATCTATAATCTGCATGTTTGATGGTTATTGTTGTGCATGACATATGCCTCATTTCTTTATGTTGTAGCATGAATCTTTAACTCTGCATGTGAATACTTCATGCATCTTTATTCATTAAAATTTGATCAGAATTCAAAATTATTCTAGAAGTAGGCTTGAAGTAGCGAGTCCGGCTTATTGGTGGTTAGGTATGTTACGTATTGGTATCTTAAATATCAGGAACGATCATGTTTCCGAGATTGCGTAGAATCCATAGCGTCGTCCAGACATAGATACTTTTGAATTCAGGAGCGATCACCACCGTGGAATCAAGGATTTCTGAATCATTATATCGAAAGGGAGGTGAACGAGGACTGTCAGAGTCGTCAGATCAAACTTGTCGATCATCAATCATTGATAGAAGCTAAGAAGTAGATGAAAAACTCTAGAAATTCACCTCTTCAAAGATTATGGGAGGCATGAAGAAGCATGAAAAGGTTGAAGTCACGAAGTCATGCCGACCGTTCAATCTGATAGGAGGCTCGGGTGAAATATTAATCGTTATTTATGGTCATCTAACATTAACCACTTCGAGAAGTTTAACTATGGGAGAATTGAATCCTTTTAGAACTGTTATAACCTGGGGTCCCGAAGCACCGAAGTCATGAAGTCTCATCTACCATTAGATCGAGCGAAGGATTTGGAAATTAATGTTGACCGTCAGATATAAAAATGGTTGAAGGATAGCAAATTTTCAGAACTTTGAAACTTCACCACTATGACAATTATAGGAGAATGGGAAAATCCCCAAAGTGTTGAAGTCCGAAAGTGTTGAAACCATGAAGTGGAAATCCATCATCGTGAAATCTCGTAGGGTATCGGATATGGAACAAATAATGTGCATCATACATTTGATGGATGACCCGTCATAGGCCATGTGGTCGGGGTGCCATATGGGGAAACGTGTTACCTAGATTCAGTACCTTTTGGGACATGTGTCACCCAGATTTAGTTCACATCACCATAAGTGACATCAACATGCCATGTGGGGACACATGTCACCCAAATTCAATACACATCACAATAAGTGACATCAACATGCCATGTGGGGAAACATGTTGCCTAGATTCAGTACACATCACCATAAGTGACATCAACATGCCATGTCAAATACAAGAGTATGGTCTCCGAGGGTGTCCAACGTCTCTTCCAATGAAAGTGTCAAAGTCACAGAGTAACAAATTCATGCGAACCATCGATATAAGATCTCTTTGATACCTTTCTCAACTGTTAGATCGAGCAGTGAATGGATGGCATAAGCACTTCAATAGGCATCACTCCATGGGAGTTGAACGAATCGAGAGTGGAAATTTCTAGGAGTCACGGAGCACCCAAGTCTCGAATTGATTAAGGACTATTCGTCCCAATGCTTGATTAATCCTTAGCCATCAAATTAAATAGTGGAAGGATAGGATAAGTACTTCGAAGGGTATCAATCTGGGGTAGTTAAACTATATAGGAGTTGAAATGTCTCGAAATCCTGATCTAGTTAAGAGTTGTCCATCCCAATGTTTGATTAAGTTGTGACCGTTGATCTCATTGAAGCCTTCATATGGGGCAGGACTGTCCATTGAACATGATATTAAATCTTGACCTTCTGATATCCTGGTAGAGTTATTGGATGGGTTTCGACAAAGTTTAACTATGGGAGAAATCAGAATATTGAAAAGGGAGAATAGTTGAAGTTCAAAGTATGGAGGACTTGGTCCCAACTTTGGTTCTCATGAAAAGGTAATGAGGGTCAATTAGAGGCGAAAAAGGATCTAGAAGTAACAAATCCCTCAGACATTGTGTTTGAGCAAGATCTTGTGTAGAAGAATACAAAGGAAGGTGCTAAAGAGTGAAGAAGTGTGTGGTTTTGAGCCACGGTTACATGAAAAGTGGTTTTAAGGAAGCGCGTGTGCATAATTTGAATTTTGTATCAGCTAAAGGAGATATAGAATTTTTCTACAAGATCCTGTTGCAAAACAAAAGAAAAGGGGATGAAAGTGATTTTTTTCGAGAAGCCATAACTTTCAGCTCATATATCGAATTGGGGCAAGATTACAATCATTGGGGAATATGAGTTAGAGGAGAATAAAATGGAATTTTTATAATATGGAGAATGATAATATATTCTTCATGAATTGAGAAGAAAAATGACTTGTAGCATTGTTTGGAAATTTTTTTGAATATGCATAATTCTAACAAAATGGTTGCTTGCACATTTTGCAGAATTAGGGGGGGTGTAAATATATCAGTTCAGTATAAGAATGCATATACAAGAAATGGAAAATGGAAAGAGAGCTTCCATCCATGATAAAGAGGCCAAAGGTCTAGATATCAATGTTGTTAATGTAGAGACAAAATCCAATGAACACCAGCTAATAGACACCAGGCCATAGGGGAGAAAGAAACATTGATAGATAGTGTTAGAACCTTTGAAGGAGATGAATAGCCTGAGGGATTGCGTGGAAGAGAAGGGTGTCCATTTTCTTGGGCTGTGCAAGATGGGTAGAAGAGAGCTAGTGTACTTTGGATTGTTTTGGGTGATGAAAATCCTATGAGAGCTTAATTGTTGACTGGTTTGGGAAGTCGAGTGACACTCTGGAACCATCCTTAGGGATTCATATCCCTGTCGCGAGGGTGAAATTGTTGTTTAGACTTGAAACAACATTGTCTACGTATGGGTGGAACATCCTTGGTCTACAGCCAGTTGGTGATTTGATTCATGAAAGATAAGTGCTCTCTGTCATGGTTTTATTTAACTGTGTATTTATTCCATTATGTATATATTTATCTATGAAATTTGTATCTATAATATGCATGTTTGATGGTTATTGTTGTGCATGAAATAGGCCTCATTTCTTTATTTTGTAGCATGAATATTTAACTCTGCATGTGAATACTTCATACATCTTTATTCATTAACGTTATTATCACTGTATATTTTTATTACAAACCTAAAAAAAGAAAAATTAAACCATGAAATGGAGATATATCAACTAAAATCTATGGCCTTCACGCAAGGGCAACGGTCACCAAAATATGAGAAATAGTTCAGAAATACTAGAAAAAATCCATAACTAAAAATAAAAATCAAACAATGCTTAGTAAATTTGTCCAAGGTGTTAATGATGAGATTTTATCTCTGCACGAGCCTTGTCATCCTCTATTGCAGGAAATAAGTCCACATACCTACTCCCAATCATCATCTTGTCTTTGCTCATGGTGGCCCTGAAATCCTAACAAAATGGTTGCTTTCACATTTTGCAGAATTAGGGGGGGTGTAAACATATTAGTTCAGTATAAGAATGCATATACAAGAAATGGAAAAGGGAAAGAGCGATTCCATCCATGATAAAGAGGCCAAAGGTCAAAATATTAGTGTTGTTAATGTAGAGACAAATTCCAAGGAACACCAAGCTAACGGACACCAGGCCACATGGGTGCAAGAGACAAATGAAAACACTTAACGTTATTATCACTCTATATTTTTATTACAAACCTAAAGAAAGAAATATTAAACCAAGACATGGAGAGAGATCAATTAAAATCTATGGCCTTAAGGCATGGGCATCAACGATCACTAAAATATGAGAAATAGTTCAGAAATACTAGAAAAAGTCCATAACTAAAAATAAAAATAAAACAACTCTTAATAATTTTTTCCAAGGTGTTAACGATGATATTTTCTCTCTACACGGGCCTTGTCATCCTATGACGAAGGAAACAAGTCCACATACCTACTCCCAATCATCATCTTGTCTTTTGTCATGGTGTCCCTAGAATCCTAAAAAAATGGTTGCATGCACATTTTGCACAATTAGGGGGGGTGTAAACATATCAGTTCAGTATACGAATGCATATACAAGAAATGGAAAAGGGAAAGAGAGATTCCATCCATGATAAAGAGGCCAAAGGTCAAAATATCAGTGTTGTTAATGGAGAGAAAACATCCAATGAACACCAGGCCACAGTGGAGCAAGAAACAAATGAAAACACTTAACGTTATTATCACTGTATATTTTTATTACAAACATTAAAAAAAGAAAAATTAAATCATGAAATGGAGAGGCATCAATTAAAATCTACAGCCTTCAGGCAAGGGTAACAGTCAACAAAATATGAGAAATAGTTCAGAAATACTAGAAAAATTCCTTAACTAAAAATAAAAATCAAACAACTCTCAGTAATTTTGTCCAAGGTGTTAACGACGAGATTTTCTCTTTGCACGGGCCTTGTCATCCTCTGTTGAAGGAAACAAGTCCAGATACCTACTCCCAATCATCATCTTGTCTTTGCTCATGGCGACCCTAGAATCCTACAAAAATGGTTGCTTACACAATTTGCAGAAGTAGGGGGGTTGTAAACATATCAGTTCAGTATAAGAATGCATATACAAGAAATGAAAAAGGGAAAGAGAGATTCCATCCATGATAAAGAGGCCAAAAGTCAAAATATCAGTGTTTTTAATGCAGAGAGAAAATCCAACCAACATGAGGCTAACATACACCATGCCATAGGGGAGCAAGAAACATTGATAGATAGTGTTACAACCTTTGAAGGAGATTGACAGCCCGAGGGACTGCGTGGAAGAGAAGGGGGTCCATTTTCTTGTGTTTTGCAGGCTGGGTAGAAGAGAGTTGGTGTACTTTGGATTGTTGTGGGTGATGAAAATCCTATGAGAGCTTAAGTGTTGACTGGTTTGGGAAGCCGAGTGACACACTAGAACTATCCTTGTGGATTCATAGCCCTGCTGCGGGGGTGACATTGTTGTTGAGACTTGAAACAACATTGTCTACAATTGGGTGGAACATCCTTGTTCTACAGTCAGTTGGTGATTCATTTCAAGAAAGATAAGTGCTCTCTGTCATAGTTTTATTTACCTATGTATTTATTCTGTTGTGTATATATTTATCTATGAAATTCGTAACTATAATATGCATGTTTGATGGTTATTGTTGTGCATGAAATAGGCCTCATTTCTTTATCTTGTAGCATGAATCTTTAACTATGCATGTGAATACTTCATGCATCTTTATTCATTAATGTTATTATCACTGCATATTTTTATTAGAAACCTAAAAAAAGAAAAATTAAACCATGAAATGGAGAGAGATCAATTAAAATCTACAGCCTTTAGGTAAGGGCAACGGTCACCAAAACATGAGAAATAGTTCGTAAATACTAGAAAAATTCCTTAACTAAAAATAAAAATCAAACAACTCTCAGCAATTTTGTCCAAGGTGCTAACGACAGGATTTGCTCTCTGCATGGGCCTTGTCATCCTCTGTCGAAGGAAACAAGTCCACTTACCTACTCCCAATCATCATCTTGTATTTTCTCATGGCGGCCATGGAATCCTAACAAAATGGTTGGTTGCAGATTTTGCAGAATTAGGGGGGGTGTAAGCATGTCAGTTCAGTATAAGAATGCATATACAAGAAATGAAAAAGGGAAATATATCCTCCATCCATGATAAAGAGGCCAAAGGTCAAAATATCAGTGTTGTTAATGCAGAGAGAAAATCTAGCCAACACAAGGCTAACAGACACCATGTCACAGGGGAGTAAGAAACATTGATAGATAGTGTTACAACCTTTGAAGGAGATGGACAAACTGAGGGATTGCATGGAAGAGAAGGCTGTCAATTTTCTTGGGTTGTGCAGGCTGGGTAGAAGAGAGCTCATGTAGTTTGGATTGTTGTGGGTGATGAAAATCCTGTGAGAGCTTAAGTGTTGACTTGTTTAGGAAGTTGAGTGACACTCTGGAACTATCCTTGTGGATTCATAGCCCTACCATGAGGGTGACATTGTTGTTGAGACTTGAAACAACATTGTCTATGTTTGGGTGGAACATCCTTGGTCTGTGGCCAGTTGGTGATTCATTTCATGAAAGATAAGTGCTCTCTATCATGTTTTTATTTACCTGTCTATTTATTCCACCATGTATATATTTATATATGAAATTTGTATCTATAATATGCATGTTTGATGGTTATTGTTGTGGATGACATATGCCTCATTTCTTTATGTTGTAGCATGAATCTTTAACTCTACGTTTGAATACTTCATGCATATTTATGCATTAAAATTTGACCAAAATTTGAAATTAGTCTAGAAGCAATCTTTAAGTAATGAGTCTGACTTATGGGTGGCTAGATATGTTACATATCAGTATTTTAAATATTAGGAGAGATAGTGATGTCGATATTGCGCAAAATCCATAGTGTCATGTAGACAAAGATCCTTTTGAGTTCGAGAGCGATCACCACCATGGAATCAAGGAGTTCTGAATCATTAGATTGAAAGGAAGGTGAATGAGGACCATCAGATAAAGGTGAAACCAGAGGCTAGGAGATATTAAGTCACAGTCGTCAGATCAAACTTGTCGATCATCAACCATTGATAGAAGCTGAGAAGGAGATGAAAAAATCTAGAACTTCGTCGCTTCGGAGATTATGGGAGACAGTAAGAAGCATGAAAAGGATGAAGTCACTAAGTCACACTGACCATTCGATCTAATAGGAGGCTAGGTTGAAATAACAATCGTTAGTCAGGGTCATCCGACATCCCCTTTAGAACTGCTATAACCCGTAGAATCAAACCCTTTTAGAACTGCTATAACCCATAGTCCCCAAGTGCCTAAGTCCCGAAGTCCCATCGACCATTAGATCGAGGGAAGGAATTGGAAAGTAATGTTGATTGTCAGATATAGCAATGGTTGAAGGATAGCGAAGTTTGAAGTATGAAGGGTTAATAAAGGATGAGAAGGTGAAAATACAAAGGTTTTTTAGTGGATTTCCATCCTTTTATAAAGAGAAGATTCAATATGATGAACCCAGGAATTTGAATGAGACCAACATGAAGACTAAGTACATGTATGAGAAAGGCAAGGGAAGAGAATCCATGCAGAAATATTGGAAGGACACGAAGAAGGAGAAATCTAATCAATGGAGGAAGGGATTCAAACCTCCTTTCAATAGAAATATCCCTAATAAAAATCATCAATATGAGTATGCTAAGGATGAATCCAAGAGAGAATACTCCTTGGGAAAAAGGAGAAGACCACCAATCCAATGTTGGGGATGCAAAGAAGATCACTTGTACAAGGATTTCCCTCACAGAAAGCACAAAGTGAAGACCGTGCACAACATCCAAGAGCCTACAACAGTAGAAGACATGGGAAGAAGTTATGCATCCTTAGATGATCAACAAGAAGAGTACCAATTTAATATGATCGAGGTGGAAGGTAAAATCATTAATCATCTTATTGTGTATTTCTTTTCTTGAGATACATGTAAGACAGAAGCTTCAGTCACAGAACAGGGAGCTCAGGCTTCGTTCTTCTGACGCTCTATTATTGTTGACCGTTAGGGCTTCCCTCACTCTTATTTCCTGTTTCACTTTTAGATAAAAAAATTTGAAACCAAACCCTGTGACTTATTAATTACAATTGAACGATACAACCAATTTCGTCTACGAAACATTTTTTCAGAAAAAATGTAAATAAGAACAAATGAATATGGTATTTTATGTTCAAATCAATGAAAAATATATACCATACATAAAAAAATAACACGATATTGTTTAGATAATTTTTCAGTGTCGGCTCACTAAATTATAATTACAAGCTAATTAGATCCGCTTTCCAAAATTTAGCAAAATCATCTGGATTTTATTTATTTTTTAAATCAAATTTCTTCTTTTATAATAATAATAAATAATATGGTTTTAATTTCATAGCCCAACTAATATAATTTTAAGTTCATAACCTAGCTAGACAAAAAAAATTAGTGAGATTTTATTTATTTTTTAAATTAAATTCGTAGTTTATAGTAATAATAAATAATTTAATTTTAAGGTTACGACTACCAAATTGGTGTATGAGATCTTCTTATTTTTTGGACAATTGGTGTATGATACCCCCTTTTTTGGGGGATAAGGGACCCCACAAAATTGGTGTATGAGACCGCCTTGGTGTGGGACAAGGGACCCCCTCAACATACGGATTTGACTACAAAGTTCTACAGAGGTGTACATACCCTACCCCCCTCTAGATTTGAATGTTTGACCTATGAGGAAACACATGTTCTTAGCCATTAAGCCCACTAGATTGAGCTTAATAATGAAAAATATGAGTGAGTAGGAAACACATGTTCTTAACCATTAGGCCCACTATATATTTTGATTGAACTTAATAATGAAAAATCTGAGATTTCATTTATACGTTATGATTTTGAATTCATAGAAAGTAGGACATGTAAACTTCAATTGATTAATCAATGAAATCATTCAGCAGAGGAGATTCCTTGCTCCATGAACAAGATGATCTCATATCTCATTAACCTTAAATTAAATTTTTATTATTATACAACTCAAGGGGATAATTCAAGTAGTGGTTGTAAATCTTATTGGAGATTTTGTTAGTTTCATGCGAAGAGACTGAAGACTTACAATTTGACACTGTATACTTTTTGTTCCATCCCAATCGATCACAACTTTGGAATATCCCTTGACCTGGAGTTTCTTCATCTCTTCTTTTAATGTTATCTCTAGAAAATTCCACAAGGCTATGAATTTTTCCCTATTGTTTGTCCCAGTCCTGGGTGCATAACATATATCAAGGTAATGGTTTTGGCTTAAAAATAAGATGACACCAACTCCACATACTGATAGATAAACCTAGAAGTCCCAGTCGAAGAAGCCCCATGAAATCCCAAAGTCCACCTCCAACATGGATGGAATCCTTGGATCCTTAATTTTCAAGTCTAAAATAAATTCCTTGGATAAATTCATAATTATTCCAGTTGTTACTTTGGTTCGAATGGTTATCTCCCTAAAAATACTCGATTTTTGAGCTCACCAGATACTTGAAACCAAGAAAATTTACATGCCATGAAATTTTTTAACTACTTTGTCTGCTAGACAATGCTTTAAGAAATCTACCAAGCCGATCCTATTCCATTGGAACGTGGGATTGAGCTCAAACTACACGATCCACGAGACCTTTTATGCATAAACACAAGAAATGAATAGGTAAGAAATGAATTGCTAATGATTTTCGCAAAGGATTCACATATTTGGTCAAATCCACTCTTGCTTGATGCCAACATCCCATGTAAGAAACTTGTTGTTTAATGCCAGTCATACAATAATCTTATTCTTTAAAGGAGCAATTAGATTTGATTTACTCATAGTTAGGAACTATTTATGATATTATCCCACATGCTCCTAATATATTAAAAGATCCCAAAATTCCAAACCCAGGACCCTATGCCAATAGTGTGGTGGGTTATGTTTCCCATGCCTCTATGGGCTAGTTAACTTACCAAATGGTTCACATATCTATCTCGTCACACCTGTCAGCTTCTAGCTGTAATTTTCAAAATGAAATGGTCCCTAATCAAACTTAGGTGAGTTCGATGCAATCCATGCAACTGAAGAATCCTCAACAGCCTAGAGGAAAGAAGAAGAGGAATAAATATAAAATTTTCAACACTGAGTAAGGGACCACTCCCACCCAAAAAAATCAGGGGGGGTGAAAGAGAAAAATAAGATTTGGTTCCCCTACACGATTTGTGGGGATGACCACCCTACTCATCAATGTCCTAGGAAGGATGATATTTATCAATATTTGACTCAGTAAAGGGGCCCCTAGTATCCCACATTCCTAACTCATCCTTTTCCCCCTCAACAACAACACCTGGTTGCAACAAATCCTACACCCCCATAACGGGGAATGGAAGGTACCCCTCAATATGATATGTCTTCCTCAAATTCCATAGTTTTCAAGTGAAACCAAACGATCAACTTGAAGACTCAAGCCAAGGACTATGACAATTTTGAGCCTACTCTTTTTGTTCATGAATCAATATCTTCTTCCAATTCTAGTGGCCCTCTTCTGATTGAGAATACATCCTTTGACACACCACTTTTCCTTATGAAGACTGTTCTTAGAAAAATGACACACAATCCAAATACATGGTATTCCCACAACTACAATATTGTGGAATACTTGGCCCAATAACCATGTGCCATGTCTACACTCAAAGTCCTCCAAAGCTACCCAATGCATAGAAAATCTTTGTTATCTGCCATTAGCAGGGTTGATACCTCAAAGTCGAGTTTGATAAAATTTTATTCTGATTAGGTTCTTGATAGGATTTCACATCAAATCACTTTTCAGATCAAAGTAAGATTGATGGAGAAAAATATCCATCACATTGTGACTAATGAAGGAGGCTTGACTTGTATTATGTCTATGTCATGTTTGAAGGCCCTTGCATCACCTAAGCTCGACACTTATGCAACACTATTGAAATCATTTTTTTAACATATGTTATATCCCCATGGGATAATCACCGCCTTACCCATCAAGTTAGGTGGTAAGATTCTGTTTATTGTTTTGGAGGTCATCGATGCACCTCTTGAGTACAATTTGTTACCAGGATGCACTTGGCTGTATGAGATGATTGTCATTGTATCGTCAGTATTAGGGTCTTATGCTTCCTTCACCAAGGGAAAATAGTGATTGTTATCACATATAATTGTCAAGGGCAGTAGGTCATCCAAGTTCGTGGTTTGCACAAGAAATGTCAAAGTGCAACATTCAAAGCAGTTTGTTCTGGACTAGAATCAAGGAAGAAGACAAGTTTATCATTAATATGTATAGTATGCTCAACATCGACTTTGTCACTATTATGATCATCCTGGTGTCATGAATTATCATTATTATCATTAAGTGAAGAAACAGTGCTCTAGTCTCACCGACGGGTGGGATGATCCTCCCAACTGATTACCTTAGCGATGGCTCGGTAGAACTCTGGTTTCACAGAGCGGAACACCTTGATGTAGCAGCGACCCATTTTCTTTCGGTCTTTCTGTAGTGTGAGGTTGACCTGAAATGGAACAGTGAAGACAAAAAATGTGTCACCCAAGAAGTGGCCCTAATTATTTACGAACAGAATGTCCACGATGGAGAAAAAATATCCATCACGTACCTCTGGTAAGACTCTGTCATGTTTGAAGGCCCTTGGATCACCTAAGATAGACACTTATGCAAAGCTATTGAAATCCTTTTATGAACATATGTTATATCCCCATGGGATAATCACCGCCTTACCCATCGATTTAGGTGGTAAGACTCTGTTTATTGTTTTGGAGGTCATCGATGCACTTCTTGAGTACAATTTGTTACTGGGATGCACTTGGTTGTATGAGATGATTGTCATTGTATCGTCAGTATTAGGGTATTACGCTTCCTTCACCAAGGGAAAATAGTGACTGTTATCACATATAATTCTCAAGGGCACCAGGTTGTCCAAGTTCATGGTATGCACAAGAAACATCAAAGCGCAACGTTCAAATCAGTCTATTTTTGGAATAGAATCAAGCAAGCAGACAAGTGTAGCGTTAATATGTACAATATTCTGAACATCATATTTATCATTATTATGATCATCCTGGTGTCATGAATTATCATTACTATGATAATCTTAGTGTCGAGAAATATCGTCTTTATCAACCTGGGGGAAAGAAGAAGAGGAATAAAAATAAAATTTTGAATGCTAAGCAAGGGACCGCTCCCACCCAAACAAATCAGGGGGGTGTGAGAGAGAAAAAGAAGACTTGGTTACCCTGTACGATTTATGGGGATGACCACCCTACTCATCAATGTCCTAGAAAGGATTATATCCATCAATATTTGTCTTAGTAAAGGGCCCCCTAGTATACCACTTTCCAAACTCATCCTTTTACCCCTCAACCGCAACACATGGTTGCAAAAAATCCTACACCCCCATAAAGGGACTCCTAGTATCCCAATTTCCTAACTCATCCTTTTCCCCCTCAGAGTCGAGTTTGACAAAATTTTATTTTGATCAGGTTCATGATAGGATTTCCCAGCAAATTGCTTTTCAGATCAAAGTAAGACTGATGGAGAAAAATATCCATCATGATGTGATTGATGAAGGAGCCTCGACTTGTATTATGTCTATGTCATGTTTGAAGGCCCTTGGATTACCTAAGCTCGAAACTTATGCAACACTATTGAAATAATTTTGTGGACATAAGTTATATCCCCATGGGATAATCACTGCCTTACCCATTGAGTTAGGTGGTAAGACTCTGTTTATCGTTTTGGAGGTCATCGATGCACCTCTTAAGTACAATTTGTTACCGAGATGCACTTGGTTGTATAAGATTATTGTCGTTGTATCATCAGTCTTAGGGTCTTACGATTCCTTCGCCAAGGGAAAATAGTGACTTTTATCACATATAATTGTCAAGGGTAGCAAGTATTCCAAGTTCGTGGTCTTCACAAGAAACGTCAAAGTGCAGTGTTCAAACCAGTCTGTTCTGGACTAGAATCAAGCAAGATGAAAAGTTTAGTGTTAATATTTAGAATATGCTAAACACCGCCTTTATCATTATTACAATCATCTTGGTGTCGAGAATTATCATCTTTATTAACCTAGAGGAAAGAAGAAGAGGAATAAAAATAAAATTTTCAACACTAATTTAGGGACCGCTCCCACCCAAAAAACTCAGCGGGGCATGAAAGAGAAAAAGAAGAGTTGGCTCCCCTGTACTATTTGTGGGGATGACCACCCTACTCATCAATGTCCTAGGAAGGATGATATCCATCAATATTTGGCTTAGTAAAGGGGCCCCTAGTATTCCACTTTCCTAACTCATTATTTTCCTCCTCAACTGCAACACATGGTTGCAACAAATCCTACACCCCCGTAAAGGGGAATGGAAGGTACCCCTCAACATGATAGGTATTCCTTGAATTCCATAGTTTTCAATTGAAACCAGATGATCAACTTGAAGACTCGAGCCAAGGACTATGACAATTTTGAGCCTACTCTTTTTTTTCATGAATCAATATCTTCTTCCAATCCGAGCAGCCCTCTTCTAATTGAGAATCCATCCTTTGACACACCTCTTTTCCCTATGAAGACTATCCTACAAAAAAATGACACACAATCCAAATACATGGTATTCCCACAACCACAATATTGTGGAATACTTGGCCCAAGAACCATGTGCCATGTCTACACTCAAATTCCTCCGAATATACCCAATGCATAGAAAAGCTTTGTTGTCTACCATTAGCAGTGTTGATCCCTCAGAGTCGAATTTGATAAAATTTTATTCTGATCAGGTTCATGATAGGATTTCCCATCAAATCTCTTTTTAGATCAAAGTAAGACTGATGGAGAAAAATATACATCACGTTGTGACTGATGAAGGAGCCTCAAATTGTATTATGTCTATGTCATGTTTGAAGGCCCTTGTATCACCTAATCTCAACACTTATGCAACACTATTGAAATCATTTTGTGGACATATGTTATATCCCCATGGGATAATCACCACATTACCCACCGAGTTAGGTGGTAAGACTATGTTTATTGTTTTGGAGGTCATCGATGCACCTCTTGAGTAAATCTTTTTTATCGGGATGCACTTTGTTGTATGAGATGATTGTCATTGTATTTTCAGTCTTAGGGTCTTATGCTTCCTTCACCAAGGGAAAATAGTGACTGTTATCACATATAATTTTCAATGGCAGCAGGTTGTCCAAGTTCGTGGTCTGCACAAGAAACGTCAAAGCGCAGCGTTCAAAGTAGTCTGTTCCAGACTAGAATCAAGCAAGCAGATAACTTTATCATTAATATGTAAAATATGCTCAACATTGTCTTTATCATTATTACGATCATCCTGGTGTCGAGAATTATCATTATTATCATTAAGAGAAGAACCAGTGCTTTGGTCTCGCTGACAGGTGGGCTCATCCTCCCAACCGATTACCTCAGTGATGGACCAGTAGAAATCTGATTTCACGGAGCAGAACACCTTGATGTAGTGGTGACCCATGTTCTATCTGTCTTTCCATTGCACGAGCTCGGCCTGAAATGGTATGGAGTAGAGGACAAAGGCATCACCTGAGAAGCAAACCTCCTTCTTTACGAACATAATGTCCATGATCTCGATACCCACAAAGAAATTGTATACGTCATTCTCCCTGTAGTTGAACAGAAGATCGCAGAGGCGTACCATGGGGAAATCATTGCCTAGCCCACAGTCGGTGCTACCATAGTGTGTCCCAAGATGGTAACTGCCTCCATCACAATAGTAACCACCGTAAGGTTGTGGGTATTCTTGTTGCATTCGTTGCCTCTTATACGATACCTCTTTGTATCCATCTTAGATACTGTCAGCTCCCATGAAAGTAATTTTACAACAAAAATGTCATGAAACACATAAATTTAAAGAAAACTAAGAGAAATTGGTTAGCTTACCAAATGGGTCACATTTATATCTCGTCACACCTGTCAGCTTCTAGATGTAATGTTCAAAATGAAATGGTTACTAATCAAACCAAGGTGATCTTGCTACAATCCATGAAATCGAAGAATCCTCAGCAACCTGGAGGAAAGAAGAAGAGGAATAAAAATAAAATTTTCAACATTGAGCAAGGGACCACTCCCACCCAAAAATATCAGGGAGGCATGAAAGAGAAAAAGAAGAGTTGGTTCCCCTGCACTATTTTTGGGGATTACCACCCTACTCATCAATGTCCTAGGAAGGATTATATCCATCACTATTTGGCTTAGTAAACAGGCCCCTAGTATCCCACTTTCCTAAATCATCGTTTTCCCCCTCAAATGAAAAACATGGTTGCAAAAAATACTACACCCCCGTAAAGAGGAGTGGAAGGTAACCCTCAACATGATAGGTCTTCCTCGAATTCCATAGTTTTCAAGTGAAACCATATGATCCAATTGAAGACTCGAACCAAGGACTATGACAATTTTGAGCCTACTCTTTTTTTTCATGAATCAATATCTTCTTCCAATCCTAGCGACCCTCTTCTGATTGAGAATCCATCCTTTGACACACCTCTTTTCCCTATGAAGAGTGTTCTTCAAAAAATGACACACAATCAAAATACATGGTATTCCCACAACTAGAATATTGTGGAATACTTGGCCCAAGAACCACGAGCCATGTCTACACTCAAAGTCCTCCAAAGCTACCCAATGCATAGAAAAGATTTGTTGTCTGCCATTAGCAGGGTTGATCTCTCAGACTCGAGTTTGATAAAATTTTATTCTGATCAGGTTCATGATAGGATTTGCCATCAAATTGATTTTCAAATCATAGTAATATTGATGGAGAAAAATATCCATCACGCTATGACTCATGAAGGAGCCTCGACTTGTATTATGTCTATGTCATGTTTGAAGGCCCTTGGATTAGCTAAGTGTTATCACTGAAATTTTGTCTGCACATGGCGACAAGAACTCAGCATTAGTAAAACAACAATGAAGTCACTCATGGCACTGAATTAATTTCACAGCACTCAAGAAGGGCAAAAACTATACAAAGTAACCAAAAATTGAAGAGCGCTTTACATCAGCTTGATGCGTGTGCACATGCGTGAGACAAAAACGTGTTATGCGCGCATGCGCGCCCGACGCGCGACTGTCCACATAAAAAGCCGTGCATTTGCTAATACGACGCATTAATTGCAAAGGTCGACCTCTCGACCGCCTACAGACCAGCCCCGAAGGTGATTTGACCCTTGGATCAGAGTCGGCTCTGCAAAAACGACGGATTAAATGAGGTAAATGAACCCTAATGCACCCCTATTCACACCTGAAGATGGTTACAAGACCACCCTTGAAACGGCTATAAAAGGCTGTGAGGACTCATTGTTTCAATAGGGAATTCAAAGCATCGTTACGCTGTCCAAATGATTCAGAGCTTAGTCTTTGACAAACAATTCATCAGTAGTGTAACCCAGAGCTCTTTCATCACTTAGTTCAGTTCTATTTAGTTGTAAGGAAAGCATAGTGTTGAGGGCCCCGAAGAGCCTTCCGTTGGAGGGAGAAGGAACCCCTGGTCCCTCTCTTCTGCGTGCGCTCTGGTTTCAATAAAGCACCTGCCTGAAACCTTTGATGACACTTGTGTATTATGTCTAATGTTCTTTGTTTATTGTTGTAGTTTTATTTGCTTTCAGTTCATAGTTAGATTATAGTTTGTTTTTGTTTCTGTTAACCCTTTTGCTCCATAGCATCCCGTTCTGCCCTGCCAAGCCCAACAGGGCATGCCAACGCTCCCATTTTTGCTCACCCGGTGAAGATTTGAGCGCGAACAGACTGGCGACTCCCCTGGGGAGTTTAGGTATCAAATCCTCCCTCAATTGGGTTTAATTCACTTTCCTTTCTGTTTTATTAACTTGCAGGGACTCAAACCAGCCTCCGCCGACCTGCGAGACAGTCGATTCATAGGAGAATTGAGAGAAATTTATCCGGAATTTATTTTTTCAGTCACAAGCACAAGCACGTGGGTATTCTACCCCACAGACACGCGCATGCGCTCTGGTTCTTAATACAAGCCGCGCACACGCGCCACACGCGCCTCTGTCCATACTCACAGCCGCGCGTTGGACCTAAATTTTTCATTGTAAGGTTTTGGATGTGGGGGAAGTCTGTTTCCTTCTCAAGAATGATGTCATGCATGCTCTAAATACTGCACCACTTAGACCCCTCAACTTATAAAGGGGATAATCTAGAAAACATAGGCACTTAGGTGGATAAAAATCATTTTTCCCTTATTTGCTTTTCGCCACGTGGATGGCTTTCTTTGATTTATATTCTAAGTTGAACATCAATTCTAATCACATCTAAACTCACCTTCGGGACTAGAAGTTGCAAGTAACAATCTTGAGTATGCTCTTCTCTCATGCCATCAAGCGATCTTGAGAATCAGAAAGAGATTGCGAAAACGATCTCATCTCCCTTTAACAAAAAATTCAAAACTTTTAGGAGAGGACAACGGTTCTTTCGAGACCCCTCTTAGTTTCATTTTTCAAACGCATTCTTGTAACAGGCCCATACATTCCCACATGTCAACAAAGCTAGAATAGTGCTTGAATTTCTGCTTTCTTAGATCAGAAAACTAGGAGAGTTTAAAATTTTGTAACGGGCCCACACATGCCCACATGTTCAATCTAGAATAGTTTCATGCTTTTTCTAGATTAACTCACACATAGGGATTTAAAGGATAGTAACGGACCACAATGTCCACATGCTAGTTTTCTAGGGATTTTAAAATTCCGCAAGGTTGTACCAATGACATCTAGTTGATTTAGGTAATCAAACTCTTGTAAAGGACCAAGCGATGTCCACATACTGCAAGGTGACATCTAAATAACTAAAAGTTGGTACACTTTCACTCACACACAAAAGTCACTTTTGCACTCACATAGCCTCTTCTCGAAACGTGGCGGTTTAAGTAGGTTTCCTCAAAAGGGATTCTGAGAAAACCCCATCTTTTATTGACGGGACTATCCACTCCCACTTTTTAATCAAATGAGGTTGGTTTTCACCCCCAGCCTCACAAAACAACTTCATCTAAAAACTTTCTAAAAACTCACTAAGTTTTTCTCCACAGGAGGTGCCAAAAGAAGTTTTTAGTCTAGGTAGGATTTCAGGGATAGGCATCCAAATAAATCCCCGTTATCTGGTTCTCACATCTTTCAAACATAGAAGTTGACAAATAG
>CBVK0100098619.1:0-17916 GCA_900067695.1 Picea abies
ACCACGATGATGGGTTCCTCAATAGAGAACCCCCTATAGGGGACCACCGCTTTAGCAGCGGCTGCGGTTGGATGGTTCAGTGAAACAAACTAGGGTTTCATGCTGGTGGGCCAACAACTACTACCTTAGGGACTAGGAGTACTAGACCGAAGATCGGTTGTTGGACATGTGGAGAGCCACATTACCAGTGTAGTTGTCTAGTTGAGAGGGCCAGAGCAAATGAGTCGACATGGAACACTATCATTGTGAAGATGGGAAAGGACCATAGGATTCATGATTGTGGTGAATAAAATCCAGGCTGAGAACCATTCCACTATGCTCAAGGTGTCAGGTACAATCGCCAACCAAACTTTTAGTATTTGTTAGAACACGATGCTACAGAGAGATCTATTTCTAGTACCATGTTGATGGGATTTGGTAAGGGGATTGGAAATCACGAGTTTATATTCGTTGAAGTGGCATTGGGTGCCAACCGGATGGTTGGAGGAGGGGGTATGAACTGTTGCTTCAACCTAGGGAATAGTGTAACAAATTCTGACCTACATCACGATCTTAAGATCTTATGATGTTATGATCTATATGGACTGGTTGGAATCACATGATGTGATGCTCAACAGTGAGGCAAGCAATTGAGTTGAACCGACGATGAGGGAAGGAGAAGAGTGATTTTAGGAAGAAAATAGGGAGTATCCCTGATTTTCATCTTTTCCCTAAGGATATGGAGGAATATGTGCAAAGGATGCAAGCTATATGCAATCCTAACTCTG
Source organism: Picea abies (assembly GCA_900067695.1). Lineage (NCBI taxonomy): Eukaryota > Viridiplantae > Streptophyta > Pinopsida > Pinales > Pinaceae > Picea > Picea abies. The sequence continues at coordinate 768 of CBVK0100098619.1, forward strand.
AACAAAAAGGGTTTAGCAGATGGATTAGAAGACCTTCCGGTAGTACGAGAGTTTGCGGATGTGTTCCAAAAAGAGTTTATGGGTTTTTCACCGAAGCCAAGATGTAATTTACTGTTGACTCGAAACCTGGAACCGAACCGTTAGCAAGAACACTTGATCATGTCGATCCCTGAGTTACAGGATTTGAAAATGCAACTGAAGAGTTGTTGGACTTAGTACTTATACATCCAAGTGTGTCATCATGTGGTGCGCCTGTTATTTTCATACAGAAGAAAGATGGGTCGTGGAGACTCTGCATTGATTAACGACAATTGAATAAGAAAATGATGAAGAACCAATATCCAATGTCAAGGGTAGAATATATGTGGATCAGATCAAGGGCACGACGGTGTTTTCAAGGATCGACTTGAGATCAAGGTATCACCAGTTATAGATCAAGGAGGGAGACATTCCTAAGACTGTGTTTAAGACGAGGTTGGGACACTACGAGTTACTGTTTTTACTAACAAATGCCCCAGGGGTATTCATGAGCTTGATGAATGGGTTGTTTCACGAATACTTGGACAAGTTTGTTCAATTACTCATTGAGATATTTTGATATAATCTCAGACGAGGAACACCAGGATGAAATTTTTTGCCTGGTACTACAGTGTCTACGAGATAACAAATTATTTGGGAAACTGTCGAAATGCTCTTTTTGGGGCATGTCATCCCCGATGAAGGTATCGTTGTGGATCCGTAAAAGGTAGAGCCTATCATGGAATGGCCTGTGCTGACAAACGTCCTAGAAGTATGTAGCTTCAGGGGTTATCATGATATTATCAACGGTTCGTTAACGGTTTTTTGAAGATAGCAATCTGATTACAAAATTGCAAAAGGAGAACAAGAAATTTGTGTGGAATGAGAAATGCATGTAAGGTTGAAGCATTTCTAAGGATCAAGGAGATGTTGATGACAAATCCGATACTAAAAGTCCCTGACATGGACGTATACTTTTGTAATATACCAGATATAAAAAGTATGCAGAACATAAATAAAATGCTAGAAATGGCAGAATAACAACAATATAACCAGAATAATCACCACAAGAACACTGAAATGATATAATAATAACAACAGAAATAGCACTTTGATTCTGAGAGCAATGTTCACGAGCCTCTTCAAGGGGGAAACCTCTAGTCAAGCAAAATTCTATTACAATAATCTCCAAGCTAGGGTTCTCATACCCTCGACTCCTATATATACTAAATATGTCTATCAAAACAAGCATCTAGAGGAAGATCCTTCTAGAAGAGGAAGCTTCTATTAGGTCTTCTTACATTCGACTTATTCTATTTTCTCGCAAGGCATTATTAATATTGACCTTTATTACATCCAAATATATTTTTCTACCTATGTGCGGGTTAGGACCCTAACATGTCCTCCCCCTTAAAAACAGCCTTGTCCTCAAGGCTTGAGATGTGGAAATTGCTACAGAATGGTAGTTGGTTCCCAAGTGGCATCTGTTGGAGTTGTATCTTTACACTGGATTAACACTTCCTTGATGGTCAAAAAGGGTCCAGATCACTTGCGAGCAAGTGTCCTCAAATAATAAGTTTTCTCAGTGCGCCAGAGTGGGATGTTACACAAGATCCCTACTCTGAATATCCCCTACATATGTATTTGGGTTCCATTTGTAGGGATGTGGGAGGATAATGTTGCACAAGTAGAAATCACACATCCTTTTCTTTTCTTCCATGTTTCAGTCTTGATAGGCATCCAAGAAATATTTAGGTGAGTCTAGGTTATATCTTACTAGTTGGGCCATATGTGCAGTGTGATTCTTATGCCATTGCTCCTTGAGGAACAATGCTTATACCCTAGAACATTGCTTACATTCCAACATCTCTAGGGGAACTTTGTCTATGTTCTTGAGGGAAGCTCCCATGATCTCTAAACTCCCATGATCTTTCATTTTTTGCAGTCAACTCTCGCTTGGATTCATCTAATATTTGTTTCCATTTATGATTTTCCACCTTTAGATTTTGACTGTATTCCACTTTCTGCATGGTGTCATTACTTGAAATTTCTCTTTCAAGTGATGAAGTTGTCTCTCCATATATTTAGGGGCCTCTTCCCTTGCCTTTGTTTCTTTCTACTATTCTCTTCCATTTAATAGCTTCAACCTTGGATTTCTCCAATTCTAGTAGGGTGGCATAAAGGAGTTGTTCAACAAGTGTCTTGGTCTTGGATGTTCCTTCTATTTATAATGGGTTTTCCCTTGAGGATGTTGTTTCTCCTTGAGGTGTTTTTCCTTTATATTTTTGCAATTTTTGTAGACTAGGGGAGTCCTTTACTTCCTCATTTTTTATTTGAGTGGAGAGGGAAATAATCAACTTTGGTTTTTCCTACTGACTTCTTATGATCCTATATGACCTTCTTCTCCTAGGATAAATAGGTTCAACACTTGTGATATTCAATGGGATGACACATGGGGTTTTTAATTTTTGTTGTCTTGAGCACCTAGGTATTCTTTCCTTCTTAGGTTTATCCACCTTTTCTTATTTTTATTTTTCTTGACTCATTTCTTCATGTACCTCCAAGAATTCTTGTTGGTCCATTTCTACAAAATATTTCCATAGAACTCTATGTTTTAGATTCCTTAAGAAATATCATACCAACATATTTATGAGTCCATGGTGGGCCAAGAACTCATGTTTCCCTTTGTTTACCTTGTTACTCATCTCCTTTAAGGATTAAAGGAGGAAATAAGGGAGACTGAGTTTGTTGGTTGGTTCTTGGTTGTAGAAATTCCTCAATTGGTTAAGGAGTCTAAAATGATATTGATAAACAACACTCATCAAGCAATTAACGAATGTCTAAGTATACAAGAGTTTCACTAGAGTAGGATTTTGACTCACTGGTAGCCTATAAAAGAGTATGGGTATGCTCTAGGTGAAGACGTGTAGTTCGGATGAAGTATCCTTGGTGTTTCCAAGAAACTAAGTGAGAAACATTGTGGTGCGACATACCCTAAAGAGGTGCATGATCATAAGGCACAATGTGGGGATGTGATAGGCATGAGTAAGAGTGTCTTGGGGATTGGTGTTACCAAGAGGACTCATGCCTTACCTTGCAAATCATAACATGAAGGAAAGAGATTGTTTCAGACAAGATGCACCATATTGGGTTCCACCAAAATAGGGATGGCGCTGACTTAGGCAAGTCGGGTGAATTGATGCATACACGCAGGAAGTGGACTCATATGCATTCGGAAGTATGAGGTGAAAAGAAGAGTGGTTGTGACTCCTTGCCATGCCCCATCACGAGAGAACGGGGTCATCTTTCCCACACTATTAGACAACATGAAGGATAGCAGAGAATAATTGGAATGCAATGAAACAAAACAAATGGATCGAGGCACTAACATACTTGACATAGTCTTCATAAGTGTGACAGATTTTGTATGAGGATGAATATATGACTTGGGTTATTTGTATGTTTGTTTTTGGGGCAGAATTTTGCAAGACGTTGTGAAACTCTTTTGTATTTAAATCAAGTCAAGTGCTCCTTGTAACACTTGTAAATATTGTATAAATATTTCAGGTGTTAAGCATGGTTTGTGTTTCTCTCTTTGTATCTTCTTGTTCCTTTTCTCTTGTCTTACATACTAGTAAACATGTTAATTGTATACATGTGAGTTCTTTCATTTTGGTTAGTTGTTAAATGAAGTTAAGGGTGAATCCTTCAATTTCCCGTAGCTTGGGAAGAGTATGGGTGAACCCAATTGAAGAGGCATAGTTTGGACTTAGTAAAATTGGGTTGGTTGAGCCACCAAGTCGAACGTTCACAGTGCCACACTCCCCAAAGAAATATCGATCACTGTGATTCATGATAGATCTTTGGGGGAATGATAGAGGGTATCAGAGAACACTTAAGAATTATTTTTAATGTAGACCTTAGAGGATGGTGTGGTGAGGCTCCTCATCATTATCACTACAGTGATAGATGGTATCATAGCTTCTTACTGTAGACTTTGAAGAAGGTTTGGAGAATAGTTCAGTGTGTTTTTTCAGCAAAATTACAGATGTATCAAAGTGAACCTTGAAGATAGATCTAGCCATCGACCTTGAGGATAGTTTAGCGAAGTAAGACGAGTTCTGCAAAGACTAAGTATAGTTATGGGGTGTTGAGATAGTTTTCATTATAGACGTGGACGATATTAAGAGTTCATTTTGTGGAATATTTGTTGCAAAATGAAGTCTATTGGTCAATAAAGTGATGAGTTGATCATAGATTTTTGGTGAACTCTTGAGGTGAATTCTTGTATTCCTTTGATCCGGATTATTTTCAGCACAAAATGAGAGCGGAGATATAATAAAGAAATTAGATCACTCCACTCACCTTCGATTAGTATTCGAGATATGTCATTATTATCGCATTAGGTTGAACCCTCATAAGTGCATATTTTTCATTTTGGAAGGATGACCATGGCTGGGTTGCAAGTAGATGTAAATGAAACCAAGAGGGAGCCAAAGGTATGAAGAATAAATTTGTTTCCTTAGATAAAACCATTGATTAGGTGGAAACAATGTGAAAGCATGGTGTAAAGATCAAACATATAGAGACTGAGATGAAGTAGATGGTGCATGTGTTTAATCAAGCTCTACATGAGTGCCAGATGGTTGCGAATGTGATCATAGGAACCTTGATCGATGACATTCATGATAGACTCAAGGAAATCACTTGGAAGTTGAAGGACCAAGAGGACGCCATCATATTGTTGAAATGAGATATAACCAATGGGGAGAGCTCATCTGTCAGGACGACAAGGATCAAGATAAAATAACTTGAACCATATAATGGTAAATAGAATGCTAAGTATCTTGGAAACTTCTGTTGGGACATTGACTGGTACTTTGAGAAGTTGAACAAATGTTTGGACAAAGCCAAGGTGAACATTGTCACGATGTTCTTGACAGGGATTGTTAAGCCTTGGTGGAGGAACCAAGTGGAATACTTGGTAGTAGGTATAATGGTAGAGAATATTGAAAACTGGGCATAGATGAAGTCAACCTTCAAGGCACAATTTTGTCTAGGGAAATAAGCATGGATAGAAAGCAATCAATTGTTGGCACTTAAACACACTAGTAATATCCAAACCTAAATCAAGGAGTTTTGGGGGCTAATGTTGGAAAAAAATTATATGTCGAGAGAAGACAGGGTTTTTTATTTCATGAATGGTTTGCGACCTTGGGCACAAAGTGACTTAAGTTGCCAAAACTTCCAAGACCTGTCCTAAAATAAATGAGGAAACCCAAAGTGAGAAGAAAGGAAAGAAGAAGAAGGATAAAGGGAAGGTCGAGGTGTCTAAAGGCTACAAGGAATTTTCCAAGAAAAAAAACCTAGGAAAAGAAAATAAGTCAACCTCGTGTTGGATTTGTGCCTAAGAACATGATGCCGAGAATTTTCCATTGAAGAAGAAGTCGAATTATTTTGAGTGGACAACCCATATATGGGATTTTTGAAAGTCTTGAGTGCTTTTATGGAGAGTGGATCTGCAACAATTCAAGAGAAGGAGGTGAGAAAATTTAGTTATGTTGAAGTCGAGCTCAATGGGAAGTAGATTTTGGCCATGGTGGACAGTGGAGCAACTCATTCATAAGCCAGGATGTGGTGTGACTTCTTGGGCTGAGTCTTGAGCCAATAACCTTAGTTAATGTTATGAAATCTAATGTGCATAGGGTCATTGGAACAATCACGAACGTTCAATGAGTCTTGGAGATTGGAGCAGAAAGGTGAGTTTCAGTATTGTTCCTTTGAATGATTTTGAAGTAGTATTGGGTCAGGATTTCATGCAGAAGGAGAAACCGACTCTCATCCTTCACTTGGATAGTTTAGTAATTTTCTCTAACCAAACTCCATGCTTGGTGAGAAATGCAAGGAGAAACAAGGGAGTCGACATGCAATTGTCTTCCTTGAGTCTAGTTGTTGTGAACAACCAAGACAAAACAAACTTGCCATGGTGACTTGGGACGAGACGGAGAAAATACTAAGCGACTTGACTCAACAGAAAATGATGCATTGTCTATGATGGAACATCAAGTCAATGGACAAACTAGCCGACGTATGCATGAGACAATTTGGAATGTCACGACAAGAACCGTGGGAGGTTGTGATGGAGACGCAAAAGAAGTTCATTGAATAAGAGTGTCACTCATTCACGATCCAAGATGAAGGGGAAAAAGCTCCAATACCTTAGTACTTCTCTACCAAGCAAGATGCATGTTCAATGAACAAGGAGCTTTAAGGAAGCGAATGGCAGTATGATACTAAGCTTGAATGGTTCGTGGAGGATGGTAAAGGAAATATTGTGTTGAACATACCTTTTCTCAACTACTTGATGAAAATTTATGATTTGGAGTTTTCATTGAGATAAGACGAGGATGGGGGGATGGATCTCCTAGCCATCCACCTTCACCTTTACATTGAGACATGAGCAGTATGCCTCACTGTCGTGGTGGATGATAGTCAAGCCTAGGAGGAGCCTTTGAAAGGTGCCCTAGTAAATTTTCAAGATGAGGAAGTTGATAGTTGTTGGGTAATAAAAGAGGGAAACTTGACAAGGTAGAGTTCCTAGAATCCAAGGTTGTAGACGAGTCATCTCGGGTCTCACCAATGTACATATGGGGTTGACATCTAGGCGAGTCGGAAGAACTAAGGAATGCATGAAAGGAGAAGACTCATATGCATTGGGTAGCATGAGTTGGATCGAATAGTTGATGTTACTCCTTGGTACACCCCATGATGGGATGATGGGGTCATCTCACCCACACTCTTCGACGAGACAAAGGCTTGCAAAGAAGACTTAGAATGTAAGTGCGACGAATTTTGTATGAGGATCAATATGTGACTTGGGTTGTATGTATGTTGGGATTTGGGGAAGGCTTCAAGATTTCGTAGGTCTCTTTATATATGTACATTGTGAGAGCTCCTTGTATCACTTGTAAATATTGTATAAATATTTTGGGTGTTAAGCACGGTTTGCGCTGCCCACTTCGTATCTTTTTGTGCCTTCTCTTTTGTCTTGCATATTGTCAAACATGTTAACTATATACTTGTTATTTGTTGCATGTTGGTTAGTTGTTGAACATAGTTAAGGGTTAAACCTTGACTTTCTCATAGTTTGGAAATAGTATGGGTGAACTCAAGTGAAAGTTTGGAAATAGTATGGGTGAAATCAAGTGAAGAGGTGTAGTCCAGATTTAGTAAATTTGGGCAGGCCTAGCTACCAAGCCTAAAGGTCATGTTGTTACACTGTCCAAGAAAAGATGTATCACTACGAGTTGGGATAATATGTTTTCTCTATTATTCACTACATCCGCACCCTCATATCATATTATGTTTTTTCTATTATTTCCCCACACAGTTAGGCAAGCTTAGACCATTAAGCTTGCTTATTAAAAGCGCACACCTCCAATCAATTAATTATGATATAAGATTAGAAATTGAAAAAAGTCGTGGATATATTATACATAATCCAAATAATTATCATCCAAGCAAGATCAAGAGGCACCCACGACCTCAACTGCTTTCTTTTCTACAATTATGACATGATATATTTGGGTGAAATTTACTGTACCGGGCGATGAAAACTTGTACATGTGAACTCGACCCCAAAATCTCTGGATTATCAATGGTTATTAAAAAATATATATATATATTACTAAATATTATCTTAGGAATCACTAAATACAACGCTACATCCATAGTATAGTGACCATTTTTTCCATAATGGAGGTTTCACCAAACATAACAAGATTCCCCAAAAACAAACATAAAAACACCTCTAATATTATTCTTTCTCGTAAATAAAACCATGATTAATCCTTCGTATAAAAATAACAATCACAAAAACTACTTCACCACCTTAAGTTTTTTAAACGAATATACAACTTATACTTTGCAATTGCATGTTTTAATTGTTTTCTTTATCTTTCAAACTCCAACAAGCTTTGGCTAAAACAAAACAATTTTGTTTCGAGACAAATAAATATGAAATAACTAAATTAATGCACTATCAAATCAAGATTAAACTGCTGAAAGAACTATAGTTAAGATTGAAATATCAAAATATTTAACCATAGATGGAGATAACTTTATAGCCCGCAAGGTAGGTTGGGACGTGGAGGTATAGTTTCTATTTATCGTAGATTTGAATTATGTGAATTTCATGTATGTTGTTTCAATCTTCTATATATTCTATGTGAGCTTGCTATTCGATCTTTTCTTAAATATATCTTTCAAACTATACATGAAAGTTGAAACCTCCTCACTCTATAAAAAAAAATGAAAAAGAAAAGGAAGAGATGGAGAAAACGATAGGAGTCATTAAAGGCCATCTTTACCTTGATTGTACCTACAGTCATATCTATTGGCGCCAAAGTCAACGATTCATGACTGATGGCCCGTGAAGTTAACGGTCGAACTCAACACTATCAACAACAACAATATTTAATATTACTAAATATTACATTAGCAAAATTGTATGGAATCACTAAAACAACATTGCAGCCGCAGTATAGTGACAATTTCTTCCAACAATGGGAGTTAAAATTTATTGTTTCAGCAAAGTTAGAAGATTTACCGAAAACAAAATTTAAAAACACACTTAATATTATTCTTTCTTGTATATATAACCATGATTAATTCCTCATATTAGAATAATAGTTACTTCTAAACATCAGAAAAAGTACTTATCCCCTTAAGTGCTTCAAACGAGCTTACAACTTATACTTTGAAGTCACATTTTTTTTTTATTGTTTTCCTTATTCATTTTTCATATTCCAGCAAGCTAAAATAATTATGGGGGTTATCATAAGATGGCTAGTTCATACTATTGTTACTGAAGTTAGGAGTTTCATTGGAGAAGAACAATACCTACAAAAGTTCATAGCATCATATTCAGTGTTTCCACGGGGGAAATAATTAACAAAAGGATTTCAATGAAGTAAAAGAAAAATTTAGTCAACCACTAGCTTTCACGTTAATCCTTTTGAAGTGGAGACACATGCATGTTGGTATGCTATGGGAGAAATTTTGATGTAAGTAGGTAAGTTGGTATGCTATGGGAGAAATTTTGATGTAAGTAGGTAAGTTGGTATGCTATCATCCTAAAAAATTTCATGGGGGAGTCTTAAACTACCCTACCTATGATAATGAACTGTATTCCCTAGTTCAAGTTTTTAAGAAGTGGAAGAACTATGTGATGGGAAAAAAAACCATTATCCACAAAGTCAATGACCACTATATGACTTCTAGGCCAGAGTATTCAAAAAACCAAAAATTAAAAGTGGATGGATTTTTTGCAGCAATTTCATCTAGTAATCAAGTATAAGAAGGGAAAATGCACGTGGAGCCTTTTACCCATAATGAAAAAAAGAGGCATGGACAAAAGACGAGGACTTCATATGATTTTTAAGCAACTCTAGGACCAAATTCATGTAGAAAAAGGTGATAGTGAGGCTAACTATCATCTCCATAATGGATTACTCTACATGCTAAAAAAAAAATGTCCTTAAAGGTGAACTATTGCATCTTATTAGAGAGGCTCACACTTGCAAGGTTGCAGAACATTTTGGTGTTGGGAAGAAAGTTGTTAACTTGAAAAGGTATGTGTATTGGCCGAGAATGCAAGAAGGTGTCTCTGTAACATCCCGCTCTGGCGCACTGAGACCACTTATTCTTTGAGGATTAATATTGACCTTTATTACATCCGAATATATTGTTCTACCTATGTGTGAGTTAGGACCCTAACAAATTCTTGGTGTGCATTGATGCATACAATGAAGGCTTAGGCAAAGTCTTGATGCAAGACGGTTGAGTGATTTCTTACACCTCAAGGAAGCTAAGAAGGCATGAGGAGAATTATGCGACGCATGATTTGGAGTTATTAGCCTTTGTGTATGCCCTGAGAGTGTGGATACACTACCTGATTGGACAGAAATTCAAACTAAAAACGGACCACTGTGGTTTACAACACTTTTTATGCAAGGTGACTTGAAAGAACAAAAAAAGGCGTTGGTCGAAAATTCTTAGCGAGTATGTGATTTCGAGATTACCTACATAAAGGGAACCGTGAACCGAGTGGAGGATACGTTGAGTCAGAGACCATGCATATTGTCGGTGATACCTCCTTAAGACAAATCTACGTGAAAGGATTATAACTACAACACGACGATGACTGGGATCAAGAGGTTAAGGAATTTATCAAATAAAACACCAGGTTAGTACCAAAATTTGAGGGATTTAATGTCGAAAATGACGAATTAATGAGGGGAAAAAACCACATTACGTGTCTCCTAGTGACAGTTTGAGAAGTTGAATCTTAAATTAATCTCATAGAGCAATGTGCACGGCTCCTCCCGAAGTCACGAAGAGGAGAGATGACTTTTATCCCTTATTCTTTTGGAAGGGATAAAGGTGGACATCGTCAACTGCATGGCAATATGTCTAGAAGGTCGGCAGTTGAAGGATGAACATAGACATCCGATAGGATTGCTATGGCCACATGCTATTATGGAATCGAAATGGTAGGTCATTTCTATGAAATTCATTGGGGAAATTGTCATTGACGGCAAGGAGGAACGACTAGATTTGGTGGTAATAGACACTCTAACAAAGAGTGCACATTTTATCCCTGTGTGTACGATGTATCAGATGCCAAGTGTAGATATAGTTTATATCAGCAAAATATTAAGACTGTCGGACATACCAAGAGAATCATATATGATCAGGGGATCGGTGTTTGCAAGATGATTGAGCAATTTTCCCAAGAGGCCTTGGGAACACCACTAAACTTTAGTACAGCATGTCCCTGATATAGATAGGTTGACCAAAGGAATGAACCAAATTGGAAAGGTTGTGTTGCGTATGTGCATGTTGGACCAACAAAAATGTTGGGAATAGTTCTTGTCGTTGGCTGAGTTGTGTGCAACAACAACCATCAAGGTACCATTAATATGGCACCATTGATTTTCTTTATGGGTGAACATGTCAGATGCCTTTGAGTTGGGATCGACTCTAGGATGGGGTCCTGGTAGGACCAGAAGCGACCCAAGAACTGAAAGAACAATTACAAATGATATGAAAAAAGGATGGAAGAAGCGCAAGATCGATAGAAGGGTTTTTTCGATGCGCATCGCGTGACCATAATTGTGAAGGGCCTAATGGCTAGTCATGCCTCATTCTTTGAGGCATATGCATGATGTTTATCTTGTGTCTGTGTGTAAATTTAGGTCAGTGATCCTACGCATGTGATTTAATTGAGTTCTTGGCGGATGTTGGGTGAGGGTGCACTCATGGCAAAGCCAATCCACATTCTGGACCATCACATTCGACAACTACGATGTTGAACTGTCGATTAGGTCAAGGACTAGTGGGACGATTATAGTCCACACTTGGCTACCTCAGGGTACACATATGATATGCATCAGCGGTTTCCATTTTAGTTGATAGCTAGACATTTAGATATTGTCAGATATTTTTTTTCTCCATACTTGTATACGATGAAACTTCGGGACGAAGTTTAAAACAAGAGGGGGTGTATGTAACATCCCTCTCTTGCACACACCTGATTTGACTTATTTTTTGAGGAAACTTGCATGCAAGTGATCTAGTTCATTATATGATTGATTGTTTCGCTTATGGATTATGATGATGTTGTGGATATGATGATACGTTATTTGATTATATATGTGTCGACAAGTGTTATTGACTAGTTTCTCCTGAGTGTGCAGGACTCTGGACAGATATTGAGGGAGAGATGTGGTAGCATCCCTGTCACAGCCTACTAGCACTCCCACCGTGGCTCGAACTGTAGGTTAATGATTACCTAGTTCGAGAGAACCACGATGTTGTCAGGGAAAACTGAGATAGTCTCTCATGAAGATTCTAAGGGGTGTGCAATAAGGAAGGGTCCTTATTCCTTAGAGGCCCTTAGTATCGCACAAGGTCGCTTGATTGAGTACTGACTCAAAGGGTTGGATGTCTACCAAAATCAATCAAAAGGAGAGTGGAACCCTTGGATCACGTAGGGGTTTTAACATTGGTGAGTCAATGAACCTAGGTACCTAGAAAACAATATCTCATTTTGACTTGGTTAGCCTTAAAATAAATATTGTATGAGTAAAGTTTAAGAATTATAGATTTTCCCTTAAAATCCATTTTCTAAGCCTAATTGAAATTAGAGCATAGGTCTATTTGGGGGTATAAGGACTAAAACTAATTAATCAATTTATAAAAGGGGGATGAAGAAAAAAATCAAATTTAAAAATTAAAGGAGAAATAACTTATCCAAAAATTTAATGGCATGTGCAAAACTTGCTAATTTAGAACTTAGACCAAAAAGGGGGAACTTAAATACAAAAGGAATGTGAAACATAGAAGGGAATCTAGTGTAGAGAACTTTCCAAATTTGAACTCAACTAAGCTTTAAGAAATGCACCAGTCATTAATGGAATGTGTGGGAATAAAGGGACATCGAGGAGAGTTTTTAAGAACACTTTTAGGTGGGTGAGGGAAATTGGAAAATTAATTTAATTAATTAAATGAATTAAGGGACATCGAGGAGAGTTTTTAAGAACACTTTTAGGTGGGTGAGGGAAATTGGAAAATTAATTTAATTAATTAAATGAATTTCTAGTGTAGCTAAGGGATTGGGTGACAAGTGTACGGGGGGGGGATATTCCTTTTAAAATTTTAATAAAAAGAATTAAAGGTGCATTTTGGAAACTAGTCACTAAGATAAGTCTATAAAAGAAATGGCAGAGGAAGAGAATAGGGACGACTGGTATGTGTAAGGTTATGCTGCTGGATTTTTCTCTTGATTGGTTTTTCTTGTGGGAGTTGGGATACCCAACTCGGATAGAGAGTGGTAGTTCGACCTTGCGAGATGAGATGGGAGCTATATTCCTTTGGTTCGTGCATGTGGCCCCTTTGTGGCTCAGGGGGCTAGGGGGGGAGAAGAGTACCCCTAGCGTTGGTTGGGAGGTACTGGTGAGGTCTGGGGGGAGAAGAGTACCCCTAGCGTTGGTTGGGAGGTACTGGTGAGGTCTTCACGGTTAGCAAGCGGAGGGTGGGATGAAGCGCAAGCGCAGGGGAACATTATCGAATCATTTCCCTAGGTCATGGTATTTCTGTTGAAGATCGATGGTAATAAGAATATAATTTATTTTATATATATGATGGATTGATGGCTAGAAGATTTAATTTCTTTCTATATATGATGGATTGTTGGTTAGAAGATTTAATTCCTTTTTATATATGCTGGATTGATGGTTATAAGATTAAATTTTTAATTATTCTTGGACATGATATTTCTGTTGAATATCGATGGTTATAAGAATATAATTTCTTTTATATATATTTTGGATTGATGGTTAGAAGATTTAATTCTCTTTTCTTTATGTTGGATTGATGGTTATAAGATTAATTTTTTTATTATTCTTGGACATGGTATTTCTGCTGAAGATCGATGGTTATAAGAATATAATTTCTTTTATATATATGTTCTGCTGAAGATCGATGGTTATAAGAATATAATTTCTTTTATATATATGTTGGATTGATGGTTAGAAGATTTAATTCCTTTTTATATATGTTGGATTGATGGTTATAAGATTACATTTTTAATTATGCTTGGACATTGTATTTTTGTTGAAGATCGATGGTTAAAGATTATAAATATTTTTATATGCTGGATTGATGGTTATACGATTTAAATTTTTCATATATATGCTGGCATGGGTATCTTTGTTGACGATTGACGAGGATAAAATTTAATTATTTATACGCCTGGCTATGGTGTTTTGCTGGAGATTGATTGAGATAGAATGTATCGGCTAGGAGAAGATACGAACCCCTGCCTGAGTCAAAATTCCTTCTGTTGAGTTATATCTCTATCCTTGGTTGTTACACAACAACTGTATAGTTCCTTGTTCTTCTGGCTCTGGGTCCCTTCTCTTCTTACACCTTTTGGGTCTGGCCCTTTTAACTTCTTCTTTAGGTGAAGTATCTTAATATGAGCCTGTTCAACTGTGCCCACACACTGTGCACCCTCGAGACAAGGTGAAAGGAAGAGATGATATGGCTTCTTGGGTCTTGACTCACTCCCTGCTCAAGAATAAATGTTGGACTTATTCGATGACATGTTCTTGGAGAGTGTGATTCCTTAGTTGTTCCTGTTGGCATAGATCTATTGAAGTCCTATATTTAATTCACTCTCAGCGTTTTCCCACAGGCTGCGATTCCTTTCCTTACCTTGCATTACAGATTTTCCAAAAAAACATAGAAAAAACTCCTCTGCATGGTCGATCGAGACTGCGAGTTATCACCTGAAGTCTTTGCGCGTTGGAAGGTCATCTGACAAATTTATTGTTGCATGTGCCTCTCCGATTTTGTCTTGATGAATCGCTCTGAATTGGCACCTAACTTCGCCCAACGTGCTATCACCGCATGGTTGCCTCCATAGCAGCGCTGATTTTGTAAATCTTCCTGTCAGGATTTTAAAATTTAATAAACATGATATAAATGTCTATGCTTAGACCTAATGATTTTAAAATTTAATAAACATGATATAAATGTCTATGCTTAGACCTAATATTTTAATTTACAATCAACTTCCATTGAATCAAAGATAGGGAAGATTTAAGGAATTAACTAAATAATCAATTGGTAAGTTATAGATATTTAAAAGAGTGATCTGTATTTACTCAAGCCATTTTTATAAAAGAACAACGTTCAAACTTATTAAAAGTGGCATAATTAAATTAAATATAATTAATTGTACAAGATATACACATAAAATAAATCACATATTTTTTTTTTTGTAAAGAAAAAGAGGGGGGAAATCCTATCAAAACTTTATCAATACAAAAAGGCACATGGCAATAGTCTTCCAACTGTTCCGCCGAATTAGCGGAAACCAGCACAGATGGCAGACTATGATGGCATTGTCAAAATTGGTAGTCTACCTTCTTCCCTGCCAAATGAAAACCAGGGCAGATGGCTTTCTTGAGTCTGTGCACCACTGTTCAGAGAATCCATGAAGTCTAAACTGGAAATTAAATTGAAAATTAAACAAGGACCTAAACATGAAATTGAAACTGTGTTGTAGCAGTGCAAGGAGACGAACTAAAATCCAAGCCACAGAGTTACCCATTTGCAGCGGAGGTTTCGTCATTGGGGTCGCCGCTGAGAGGGACATTCTGAGGCTAGAGCACAAATGTCCTACTAGTGAATTTGAGTATGCCTCATACAACATATAAATACACTGATGCATGAGGATGTCACGGTGAATTTGATTTTCCATCTGGCTGATGCATGAGGATGTCACGGTGAATTTGATTTTCCATCTGGCTTCTAAGCTCAAACATGATCACAAGTTGCTCCAGGTGGAAGAATGGCAGTGGTTCTTGGCAAAGATTCAGGATTGTAATAATAGGTGGTGGCGCCAGGACTGGGCCACCCTCCACCTCCAAACCACTGAATGTGATCATCTCACCTGAATCCTCCTGTGCCCCTTCCTTGTCCTTTCCCATCCCAAGCCTCTCCTCTGTCCCGTGCTCCTCCACTGCCTCTGCCTCGCCTGAAATTTTGAATTCACTTGAAGTTTTGAAATGCGTAGCATCCTGGGGGTCAAAGGGGAGGAATTCCTTAGGGAATTCCTTAAGTGTATTCATCCCTTGCCTCCCTCACAGGATGGTCTATGTCTGGTGCACTAGTGCCTGCTGGAAATTGGTTGTGGGGCTGCCAATTGTCTAGAACAGTGAAGAGGAGGGATTCCGGAGGGAAATGGATTGGTTTTTCTGGAATCACCTCCTTCACATACACCATCAGTGGCATCCTTTCCTTCTCCCTGCATTGAGTGTGGGATATGGAAAAGGCTCTCTCTAGTTATTGCCTCCTCCTCTGTCTAGCGACAAAGTTGTGCCAGGTAGGGCCACGGTGCAACCTGCCTCTTTCCCTCGGCATGGAGGAGCAAGGGAGGGTGCCAATGAGANACCTGCCTCTTTCCCTCGGCATGGAGGAGCAAGGGAGGGTGCCAATGAGAAATGTGAGAGTTTTGGAAGCCCTCTAGTAGTTGCACCAGTGAGAAGAGCTTCCTGGCTGGTGGAATGCCAGGTTGAAATGGCTCCATTCTCCTCTTTGTTGGATAATAATGGAAAGGTTCTACTTGACTGTTGCCTCATACGTCCCCCATCCATTCTATTTCATGACCTTCACTTTTATCACATGAGGGAGCAGTCCTTCACTGCTTGATGGACAATTATGAAATTCTCCCATTTAATGGTGAGGGGAGGGGAGTCGACCTGCCATATTAATGGATGAGCCATTTAATGGTGAGGGGAGGGGAGTCGACCTGCCATATTAATGGATGAGGTCCTGGTTGTGCTACATGGCCTCCCTGTGCTTCATGGAACCCCATGCAGTGTTGGATAATCTCTCCTGGCCAGGTCCAAGCACTGGTCTGAGAGCTCGGAGTGGGGAGAGGTTTGTGCATTCCATTGAATCAAATCCGTTGTAGAATCCACCCCTTCATTTTCTAGACAATAATCTACTTTGTTTTCACATGTGAGGGGATGATGGTGATGTTGGGCTGTAAGAGGGATCCAAACTATTCCAAAAGTCCTAAAAGTCTCCAACTGGGGGAGACATCCAAGGGGTGAGTCGCGTGAATAATTTTGGTTATGAGTTGAAGGATGATATGGGAATCCCCCTCCACTATGATCTTGTTTAGTTGGTGGTATGTTGTTGTCTTAATCCCTCTAAGGAGGCTCCAGAGCTCAGCAACATTGTTTGTGTTGAAATCGAGAAATCCTGTTGCATAGTGTAGAATTTCTCCATCTGAGTTTTTGAGGACTACCCCAAAGCCTGCCAGGCTCGGATTCCCTTTTGACATGCCATCAAAGTTTATTTTGATGAAAACTATTGGTGGGGGTGACCAGGTGCTTGGGTTGCTAGTTGATCAGTTGGAAATAGGGCTCTATATTGTGTCAACAAGGTTGAGTTTCCAGGTTTGAAGGATATGCCTTTCTCCCATGCTGCACTTTAGGTCCTCTTGGGACCGATGCCCACTCTTAATTGTTTCCCGAATAAAGTTCATGATTCT
>CBVK0100098632.1:0-10506 GCA_900067695.1 Picea abies
ACTAGCAACAACCACTTTATAAAAGTGGTTGATATACGTCGATCGGCGTCATTAATTTTAAAAGGTAGAAAATGATGTCGATCGGTGTATATCAACCACTTTTATAAAGTGGTTGTTGCTAGTATTTAAAACTATCAAGCTATCTCAACCCTAAAACTGGTTGACGGTATTCGAATTTGGTTGATGGTATTTGATTATAACGAATTAATCATAACTTAGCATTGGAGATAGAATAAAAAGAAGTGTTTGACATAAAGAAAGGGGGTTCGAAATTTCAGGTAGAAGTGAAGGCTACGTGCTCAGAGCCCGAGAGGCCAAAAAAATCGTAGTAGACCAAAAAATCAGTTATTAGATTCCCCTCCAACATCACAACATATTCTCTTTCTCTCTCTATTTATGTAATTTTCTTTTGTGAAATCAAAGACTCGTCTTTCTCCATGGATGTAATCCTTTCACAATTTTGTGCAGCTAATAAAGATATTTTGCAGACACATTCTCGTTTTATTTTTATGGATATACCTAAACATATGTTTTATAATAATTATTATTTGTTGGCCACTTTATTAACTGGTCTAGATTTTTTTTAGGATGTTTATTTAACTACGTTAGGATAAGTGTGGTATATATTATTGCTTATTCATATTAAAGAGAATCCTTCATAGAAATTAATTTTGTAAAAAGATTCATCTATTTTGTCTACCTATGGGATTTGGGAAAGTCAATATGTTTTCATGCATGCAGTTGGATTTGATTAATTATTTCCAAATGATTTATTCTTATCATTTGTGTGCAAGAATTCATGTCTTCTTGTTTACTTATGATTTATGTTTTCTTCTGTGCCATGGGATACCATGTTATTCCGTATTTGAGATCCATCTTTTGAATCTTCCATGACTTTGCAAGTTGGAGAAAGGTTCCCATTGGAGAGGCCTTAGTCTCATTATTTGTTTGGAGTTGTTGTTTTTTTCTTTCTGACTTATATTCTCTATTTTTTATTGGCATTTAGAATTTATATTAAAATATTTCTCTAAGAAATCTTAGAGCATATATTCATGTGACAAATAGAGGGTTACCCCCCTTTCCTTGAGATCCAACTTGAAATCCTAAAGTGGGAAAAGGTTTCTAAAGGCCTCTTTGGATGCCTTGACATTGTTCCCTAGCTAGGAGAAATTTTGAGGAACAACACCAGGTACAAAACTCCCAGATGGAGTTTGGTCTCATCATCCCAAATATCATGGAGAGAGAAATAATGTTCCATTTGGTATACCCACCCTTCCAGGTTTGATCCATCAAATTTGTTCATCTCAACTTTTGGCACCTTATTCCACGAATTTGGGGGACCACAAGGGGAGTGACAAGAATGAGTATGTTCATAATGGGAAGAGTGAGGAGCCTCCTAATGATACATTGGTTTCTTACCCTTGAAGTGTGACACATGGTACTGGACCTCCTTGGTGAGTAAGGACATGATCTTGGTGAGGGTTTGTAGGTTCTGATCAAGGGAGTACATGCACCAGTTCAGGTCATCCTTAGTGTCCAAATATTCATGGTTCTAAGATTGGGTGGTAGGATCCATCGGTAAAGATGAGGTGTAATGATACCACAACGATAAACACAATATAGGGAGTTTGGTGGGATAGTTATAAAATGAGGGTGGAAGGAATGGGATTCAGTTAAATTGACAAAAATAGGATGAAAGTGATATTTACCATAAAAATCAAGACAAAACGATTAATCTAGTGGTAGATGTCCTAATTAAGGCTATCGGGAAGGGTTGGAACCACAGGGGAAAAAAAGTGTAAAAACTGATAGGTATAATTGTGATCAAGACGAAAAGAGGAATCCAATGGGATAGTTCACCAATAAGGGTGTGTCCATGCCCTTGATTTTTTGTTCTTTTACTCCCATGGAGTTATAGTCCAATCTGAATATAGTGTTAGAATCCCCATATTATAAACAACAACAAATGTGTATTCAATTCTCCACCAGAATGCAGGAGTTAAGATTGCACAAAACTAGATCTTGTATGTTCTTTCTTTTTGTTGTTCCTGCCCCAAGGGTTGAACTTTTTAGGGTTCTTATAGACAAGGGTTTTCCCTATTCTATAGCTATATGATATACGTGTGGGTTCGAATAGTAGTACTCAACCCAATATCTTAAGGAACCAACTAAGGAGGCTCGACCATACTCTTAGTTGTACTACCTAACTATATAGGTACTAGAGAGTATCTTCTCAAGTGTTGTTCTCGGTAGCACTATAATAGTCACATGGATGATCAATTGATATATGGAGGGCTTTGAGATATCTAGGCCAGTCCATATACAAGTGTTTTCTGATGCACTACAACTCGAAGGGGTACCAACATGGGTTACATGGATGGCCAACGATGTGTGCTTAAGTATCTCTTGTATTCTATGTGTGTATGCTTCCCAGACCATGGATTTATGCACTAAAATATAGATCATTGTATCTTAAAGAAATCATAATATGTCTCTACCCTAAAAACATGAACCCACAATTCCCATCGAAGAAAGAGCTTTAATACCACTTGTAAGATACCAAATATAATACAATATGAAAAAGAACGAATACTCAACATATATCAATGGAGCAATGAAATATTGAGTAGAGAAACACAAAAAATGATACCTTTATTCAAAGAAATAAATGTTCACTTGCCTCCTCGAGGGGGGAAACTCCAATAAAGAAGAGCTCTATTACAATAACTCTATGGAAAATATTTCTCATTCATCATATTATAATTTATACTAATTCTATCTTTTAAGGAACATTCTAGAGGAAGATCCTTCTAAATGCAGAAGCTTCTTTTAGGTCTTATTACATTGACCTCTTCACATTTATTTAATAGGCCTTATTAACTAATGTTGACCTTTATTTCATGTATCATGCTAATTAATAACCAACTAAGAGGTGTTAGGTTCAGACTCTAACATGTGCCATTTGGGTTATCAAATGCACAAACTTTCTTCATTTGTTTAATGAATGGTATTTTCAGGGATTACTTGGATAAGTTTGTAATTGTCTTCTTGGATGGAATTCTTATATATTATAAGTTTGAATAAGAGCATGAGAAACACTTGAAGATGGTTTTATAGGTATTTAGAGAGCATTAGTTGTATTCCAAATTGAGCAAGTGTTCATTCTACTGGAAGAAAATTCATTATTTGGGCCATATCATTTTACAGGAAGGGATGGCAGTGGATACAAAAAAGATAAGGGTGATTGAAGTGTGGGAAACACCAAGGAATGCCTCTGAGGTGAGATCATTCATGGAACTTGCAGGTTACTAAAAAATATTTATTGAGGGATTCTCAAATATTTCACACCCAATCACATCCTTGCAAAACAAGTGTGTGAAGTTTGAATGGACATCGGATTGTGAAAGAAGTTTCCAACACTTGAAATAATTATTGAAAGGTGCACCAATTTTGAGAACTATTGATCATAATGAATATTTTTTAGTGTGCACTGACACATGTAAATAAGGACTTGGTGGAGTTCTTAGTCAGAATGGGCATGTGGTGTGCTATGAATCAATAAAATAAAAAGAGCATGAAATACACTATGTTATCGATGACTTAGAACTAGCTTCCATAATGCACACCCTGAAGATGTGGAATAACTACCTCATGGGAAAAATATTGGAGTTGAGGACATACCGTAGTGGTCTAAAATATTTATTTGGAGAACCAACTTTAAATGCAAGAAAAGCCGGATGGTTTGAATTCTTTAGTGAATATGGAATTGATATAAATCATATCGAAGGTAAAGAGAAAAAAGTGGTTGATGCACTCAGGAGAAGGATGCATGAGATGCATGCTACAACCATTAGCATGTATCAGACAAATTTGAAATAAAAAATTCTAGAAGCTATAAAATCAGATCAAGAATACATGGAAATAAAGGAACAATTTCAACAAGATAATTTAGAACATAAAATTGAAGACTATAAGCTAGAAAATAATGAATTTATCATGTAGATGGGCATAATTTATGTCCCAAATTATTAGGAATTGAAAATGTTGATATTAAAATAAATGCATAATGTGCCTTATGTTGGGCACCCAGGTTACCAAAAAACTATTGCAGTTCTCAAGAGCCAATATTTTTGGCCAGGCATGAAGAAAGAAGTTGATTATTTTATTGCCAGGTGTTTGGAATGTGAAAAGGTAAAGGCTAAGCATAGACACCCAAATCATTTTCTACAACCATTAACCATTCCTGAGTTGAAATGGGAAGTTGTAAAAATGGATTTCATCAACAAACTACTTCGAACAAATAAATAACATGATTCCATCATGGTGGTGGTGGACAAGCTTACTAAAGCTGCCCATTTTATTCCAGTGAAGCTCACTCACAAGACAACTAACATTGTTGATATTTATATGAGATACACTTCTAGGCTACATGGTGTTCCTAAGACAATTATATCTAATATAGACCTCAAATTTACATCATTTTTTTGGAAGGGATTATTCAAGGGATTTGAAACAAATCTAAATTTTAGCACAACTTATCACCCAGAGTCAAATGGGAAAGTAGAAATGATAAATCGGGTGATAGCAGACATGCTAAGGATGTATGTGATGGATAAACCATCCAAATGGTAGGATTGTTTTCATTTGATGGATTTTTCTTATAAACATGGGTATGTTTCAAAGCTGACGAATCCTTATTGTGGGACATTTGAAATATGAGAGAGGACTAATCTGGTCGTATACATGCTTGCCTTACCTGCATCAATGTGTATTCATAATGTATTCCATGTATCATTTCTTAAAAAAAATATTCTCGACACTATTCATGTCATTGATTGGAATGTGATTAAGGTGCAGCAAGAAGGAGACTTATGAGTTCATCCTATATGAATATTGGATCAGAAAGTCAAGTTTCTTTAGAATCAAGCAATAGGATTGTTAAAGGTCCAATGGGCCTGCTATGGTCCTAAGGATGTTATGTGGGTAGAATAGCCACATCTTTTTGAAGACTTTTGATGTTTGTTTTGTACATGTGCATGTAATGCATTGATGACAATGCATGCATAAGGGGGAGGGGAATGTAATAACTTTAGGCCGAAACGCGTTGTAAATATAAATGTAATTGTACATATAGGATAGTGAGCCAAGATACTTTTGGGTCAGAGTGACTTTGTATGTATGTATTTTGGAGGTCATAGTGCTTGTATGGTTATTAGGATGGTGAGCCATAAGTTTAAAGGATGAGCAACCTATTTATTTTTGTAAAATGTAATCACACTCAATTTTTAATGAAGACACATCAATTCATGCAAACCAACCATGTAAAATAGTATGGGGGGGTAAAATCCACTAGAATGGGGAACAGGGGGGATAAGAGTTTGGGGAAAAGGGGCTAAGCTAAAGGGATTAATACCAAAAGATTATTTTATTAATATTCCTATGAGTATGGATATTTTATATATCCCAAGTCCCTATGTTGAGGAATGTATAGCCTTGTGATGGAATCCATGTATGGTCCCATGCAGTTCCCAACATGAAAAGTGTCAAGTTGTGAACATGCACACAAGTTTAGGGAGTTTTAGTTTATTTGAATATTATTCCATCATCATTATTAACATCAGCTTTTCTACGAATTGTACTTTCTTTATTCCATTACCTATACATGTACCATGGGAAGCTTTGGAATTTCACTGAAGAGGAAGGTTTTCAAGCCCATAGGAAATTGAATAAGGTTGGAAATCCCGTGAGAATTCTCCTTGGGTGAGAGAACTGTTGAGAATTGATTTCCCAGGGTTCCAAGATACAACTACATCGCTCTTATACTTCATGTCTCGCCTGTTTTTGAAGCCCCATAAAGGAAGTGGTGTAGCCAAAGGATCACTGAGAAGATAAGGGGCATACTTCTTGGGGTGGGACATGCATGTGGGGAATGAGGGATTGTAGGTTTTTAGTGTAATTTGGCGCATGAATCTCAATTTTATCTTTTCTAAGAGACCTTGTCCTAGTTAGTATTTCCTTTTCCTAGGTGGAATTTTAGCCCCAACTCGGTGGTTACCCATTTTTGAAAGTTATGAGCAGTGTGGTATAAGGCTGGAAGGAATGTGGAAGGTATGAATTTAGTTGGTGTTATTTTACCAAGGAGAAGTTTCTATTGTGTGCTAATTTATGTGTTTTATTAATATTTATTCACTTGTCCTTATGGGTTTCTTTTATTTGGCATTAATTTTTGCAATTGCAAATCATTTTCGTTAATTAAATTAGTATCAGAGTTCATAATTTTTATGTGGCATTGCCCAACAGGGCTCTAGGAATGCTACACTCCTTATGTTCCCCAAAATATCCATTTGTAGGTAATTTATAGAACTCCCTCCCATATATGGTATATTATTCATTTATTAATGGAAATTGTGTGCTAATATCATTTGAATCATTTACAAAAAGATTCTATTAGAGGAAATTTAGTAAATAATCCCAAACCATCAAGAAATCAAATCAAGGTAGAATATGAAAACCTATGTTGAAGAGCTCTAACAACATTAGCTAGATAAAAAAAAATTGTTTTCTTTAGGGTTCTAGATGTGATCCATAAACCATAGGATAATATTAATTGATAAAACTTAATACAAAACAATAAAAAATTATGTTAAATTCTCAAACAATGAATCAACAACCATTCAAAATTTTAATTATAGAAAATTTTCTACAAGTACTCCCAAAGATGGTTCCATAACAAATCGCATATGCAAAAATGACTTTTCACCATTTGAACCAATAAATATGTTTATTAAATTATGATATATCTAAGTTTTTATCATTTGTAGGAACGTTTTTTTCCAATTTCATTGCAAAATTTCCAAGGTCAACACTATATCCATCATAGGTTTTCAACTTTGTAGTGGCCTTAAATTGATGTTTTCTTGGTAGAGAGGTAGGAGTAATTATTTTTGAGTCATCTATTGGCATCCCTCAAGGGGTCATAAAAATATTTAATTGTGATGGGAAGAGAGACATTGCAATTGATGCTAGTTCCATTTGGGTACAAGAAATCAAGAAATGCCAAATCTACTCAAAGCACTTGAGAATTGCTTCAATGGATTGCAAACTAAACTCTAAAATATAATTTGTAATGCATGACTTGGGATAAGAATTATATAAAATATTTGAGTTTCACATGTGAGAAAGTTGTCCATTCTTCCAGCTCAGTAAGTCGATCCAAGAATATTGATGTTGAACCTCATAAATATCCATAACAGATGAGCCAAACTTGATAATATATAGTTATTATATTTATCTTTTGTGCCATTGCATTTTTCATCAATTTAAACTAATTCATTAAATTAAAATATCTATCCCTATTGTAGAAACACAACTACTAAAGTTTTGTATACCACTTGTTTAGAATAAAGATTTTAAGGAAATGCATAAAAATGCTACTTGAGGGATTAATATCATCAAGGTTTTGTACATTATCAAAAATCTTCATAAGATTCATATCAACCATCCAATCAATAAAAGATACCAAAACTAACACAATAGGTCTCAAGGCCTCCTTAGCAACATCATCTTGTTTATTTTCTAAACCAAATTTGATAGAATCCAAAGAAATCTATTAACGAAGTATTTCTTAATGAAGTGTAACTAAATAATTGATGCCCAAAAGGCCTTCATTTTGGTCCCATGTACATTTCAAAACATGTTTATAAAGTTTCTAAACCATTTTTTTCATCGTTATCTCAATGACTTTGATTTGCCTTTGTCTCTCTTGTGTATCACTCAAAATTACGCATTCAAAAAATTAAAGACATCGCATAACCAATAGATGATTGTAAAGAACCTATATTTGTTGATTGGTTCCATACCCAAAATATGTATTTATTACATAACTTCCAAATACAATGGTCATAACTATCAAATATTTAGGTAACAATTCATGGAAAATCCTTTCTTTCTCTTTAGAACTAATAGTTTCTAAATTTTTTTAACAATTGGCTTCAATGTTGATCAACTAAATTTTTTATCTATGTCCAGCAGTATTAGAAAATTACAAACTATGTGTCTTGTTGTATTTTAGTTCATCTAGCAATAAAAAAATAATTATGCAATCTAAGGTTTAGCCACCTCTTTCTGATCAGGAACCAAAGAGCCTCCCAAGAATGTTTCTCTCTTGAATCCTGTCACATTATGTAATATATTCTCATTTAATCTTGGAGAAATGATTGTAGCCATTGATTAAGAAATTGATAACCTTGAACTGACCAATGGTGAGATGGGATAATTTCTTACAATGCTTTTACTGAAAGGACTCCCAAAATATGTTGCACTTATAGAGATACTATTGCTAATGATAGTTAAATGCAAATAAGTACTACATATTAAAAGGTGGTACCTATGTTTGAAAATTTCACCCCAATCCATGGAACAATTCTATAGTTCCATGTGGTCCATATGATCTCCACCAACAATTCCTCTAGCTAGATATGGAATACCAAGGAATACAACATTTCTTGCATGCATCCTCAATTGGGTATTGCAAAGAATGAAAGTATATGGATATGGAAAGGATGATTGTATAGTATGTCTATATAATTATTCCTTGGATAAAGAAAAGAATATTTGCACTACTACATTCTCTAATACATAAAATAATGATAAGCAATAGGAAAATAATAGTCGTTCTCAGTTTGGCAACCAAAATGGTATTTTTCTCATAAGGAAGTTGAAATGTCACTCATTCTTTGTCTCAATGGATACTCTCGAAGTTTCAATCAGATTTCCTCTATGGTGATATTAAGGTCCAAAGTCTCATATATGTATAACACACCTTCAACATCATCTATCTAAAATAATTTTGTCTCGTATTTTTGGGATGGAATTAGTAATCATTTTCTTAGCTCAATCACCTAAACATGTTCTCCTTGATTTTTAACATGAAGTCTAATAGATGAAAACCCAATAATTTTACCAATGATCCTCAACCATATTAAAATGTAGTTAGTTTTTTAAAAAATTGGCATTTTTACCTCCAATTCATTTGGTTTGAATCTAATATAAAAGGCATTGTTCACTAATAATGTAGACTATTACCTCTTTTAGGTGAAATTATATCCCCCAAGGTACCTTAGTGACGGTAGTGTATTATTTCCAATCTCCCTATGTGAGATATCCTATGTTATCCTTGCTAGACCTTCTACATAATGAATGGTTATTCGATCATGAATTATATTTACTATTGATAGTTCATAATCATATAGAAATAGATTATATACTTATGTTATCAAATATTCATATAGGATCTAATACACTACATTGAATTATTTTTTTAAAGGTATAGTCTTTTTAGATTAAAATTGATATACACATATTGTCACTAGTGCTAATGGTTATCTCAATTGGTTGAATCATCCACCAAAGGTGTGATGTCAACATGTAGACCATAGGTTGTAGGTTCAAATTCGGTCGAGTCCATATAGGTTACTAGTTGATTGTTTAGTTGGAGGTTTCAAGTTGTTCTACTTCTGGATATTCTAGGGAAAAGGGGGCAACCACATGGGGTGCATCTATTTAATCTTCTTGTGGATCCACAAAAATGAAAGGCCTTCATTTATTAGCTCTATCAATTGCTTTTCCAGACCCATGGAAATGCAAGATCAATAGTTGATATCTTGTGATGTCCCTTTCCAAGTGATCATTCTAGATGGATGTTGTAGTATCCTAGTTGACTCTCGTAAGCTATAGAGAAGAAGGGAAAGGGGGTCAAGGTGATTATTTGATTTCACTTGGTTAGAAAAGGTTATATTTTTAAAGTGACCTTGGCTAATTAATTAAAACGGTGTTTTAAGTGACTTGAGTTTACTACGTCACTTTATGTTACTAAAAGTGTAAAAGGGTCTGAAAAGGGTCAATGCGGAAATAGAAGGAGAATCAGAGAACCCTCTCTCATTATGAAATGGTTATTTTTCTAAAATTGAAATTAAGAGAGCTTGTGCATATTTTTCTCTTGGGACAAAAAACCCTAGAGGAGTTTGGGATTCGGGTCGGTGGTGAAACTCTCAACCCTAGTCGATCATAAAGGAGGGATCATTCAAATTTCTTCATTGTGCTTTAGTGTGGTCTATTATTTCATATTTTACCACTAATTTTTCATTCACGGAGGTTGATTTTTCTTGAAGAAAGAAAGTAGAGTTCTGTGGTTGTGTTTTTTACATTGTGGTCAACATTTTTATTACCTTGGGGGTTTAGCTTATTTCGTGGTACAAGTTATTGGATGAAGGGGATGATTTTATTATGTGTTGGGAGAGTTTAATGAGTATATAGGATAATATTTTGTTATAGGTAATTCAAACTCACTTGTTTGGCTGAGTTTATTCATGTCGAGGTTGATTTTTTCCTACCAAGATTGAGTCTACTTCATGTTGGGCGAGTTTATTCATTTGTGGGATGTGTTTCTCTTCTTAGACAATGAAGTCTTGCTATTGGGTCGGGCCTTTGTCATTTGGGGCCGAATAT
>CBVK0100098641.1:0-13575 GCA_900067695.1 Picea abies
AATTTAATTAATTAAAAAAAACTGACTTAGACTCGACGGAATCCCGCGAAACTTCAGACACTGCCTGGCATGGTCATTTACAATAATCCTACAAGGTTACTCAGTGAATGTGATCATCAGAGCGCCTTCCACCACTTTGGAGGCAAGTCTGGGAGGGAAAAACTCCGGAAAGTTAACCTGACTAGTTAGGCCACATTAACCCCCTGAGATTAAAAAACCCCCGATGAAAGGAACTCCCCTGATGTCAACATCCAAGGTACCTGACCTAACTATGATCCATGCAGACATTATTACATTATTTACCCTTGCAGGGGTGCGGATATCCCGTTTACAAAAATATAAGTGCTGGTGTTTAAAAAACACCCAGTAGAACCCTGCTGTCTTCGACATAGATAATCTTCATGAAATGAGTTGACCTCTGTGCTAACCCAGCGGTCAACACTCCCCTTCACTCAAATCGTCATGGATAGAAAATCAGGTGTCAAATTCACAATCATGCCATCCCTCTTCTTCAACCAAGTCTTGCATTGGCAGCCTGCTGCTTATTTCTTGCCTTGTCAACCAAAAGGAAAAAGTTATCTGGTTCATGGGTACCAGATTTTGTACTACTAGTGCATAAATGGGAGCTCATATTTGAATCATAATTGTCAAGACCTGTTCCTGAAAATTCTGAAGCACTCTGCTTAGGGACAGCTGATTATTCTTTTGCCATAACGGTACCAGGCTGAAGTGCATCTCCAGCTACCTCTGAAGATAGAAATATTTCTAAGTGCCTTCCTTCATGACCTTGACCATTATAATCCCCAAAATGAGCACTGACTGAATTATGCCCCTCGTGATGACAATTAGCAACATTGTTATTGGTACAAGGCACATTTGTCATAGAAACAGGGGTGCCCTTCTTGTGGGTATGTTATCACAGGATTTGTACTTGTGCAAAGCCCTCCACAAGATCCCCAAATCTTGTGTAACTATGGAAGAATCTGCCACTGTCACCTTAGTAGAGACTTACCATCGTTTTAGTGATGGAAAAGGTCCACCACAAGGGAGGCTTCCCTGGTGACCTTGAGGGATCAAATAGTAAGATTTAGCCAAGCCTACCCCCCCTATCTTGATCACCTGTTAGTTAGGTCTAGGTCTAGGAAAGGGATAAAGGATAACGGGACAATTTTTGAACCTGTACGAGACAATAAACAACTTTTAGCACATATAGACAATTATCAAGTTATAGAGTGCAAAAATAGCCCTTTAGACACTAGACAAGTAAAAATTGCTATGGCTGTTGCAAATTACAGCAGTAAACCAATTATATAACAGCAATAGATAGATTGCAACAACAGCAAGTAATAGTGCTCATAAATATACAATTGAGCATGAAAAGTAAGCATTAAATAAGTAGATTATTATCCAATTGCTAGAGGTAATTTTGGAGCAAGTTAAGCCACTTCTAGATAAGTGTATGCAGCAATTTAATGTAGTTTTCAGTGGCTGTAGCAAACCTTTTATAACAGCAGCAAGAAATAAAGGAAGTTTGCTAGGTTTAAGGTTAGAAATGTTAGTAGGATGTTTGACTTTGAGGGATAGTGAATATTGATTCTAACAATTACTTTAGCCACAATAACACTCTTAAATCAGTGTCGTTGTCTCCTAAGGCCTATGGAGTCTCAAATGCATTGGCTTGAAGATTGATCTAGGTGAAACAAAAGAGGTAGAGTTTAAACCCTAAGGTGCAAGCACTTTTGGGCCTTAGGCTTTAGATTTTGAGGAAGAAGGAACCTAGGGTGAAAGCACGTTTGGGCTCTAGGTGCCGTTTTTTCCGTCTTCTAGCTTCACTTAGGTTCAGGATCAAAGTCTAGAGTTAAAACCCTAAAGTGCAAGCACTTGTGGGCTTTAGACTTTTAACCCTAGCAAGGATGTTTCACAAAATTGGACAAATAAAACATTGTGAGGAAGAGAAGCACTTATGTCTTCCTCTTAGGATTTCAGCAAAACAAAGATACCTGCAACAAGATAGCAATTTAACCATTAACATTAGCAAGACAAGATAAAATTGCAGAAAATTACTTACTTCTTCCAAGTAGCATGCACATTCAAACCCTAGAAATTATCTATCCAAAAGAGCAAGACATCCCACAAAGAATCCTCCTTCAACCGTAGCGCATAAGAGAAATAGACCAAGAAGGCTGAAATAGTGAACTTTTCTAGAGTGTAACCCCACTAATGAGTGAGGAATGTGATGATCCAAATGAAAGTTAGCACTAGCCTTTATATATGAGGCCAAACATAGCACTTTATTCACATAATAAGTCAAATGAAAAATAGAAGTGGGGCCAACCCCTCATTTAACCTCTAAAAATGCTAAAATGCAAATAATACATCATAAGTGCCACACGTGTGGTGATGTCAAGCCTTTTGAGGCTAGGAGAGGGCCTCACAAGGCCACGTGGCATCATCCAAGGTGGAGTAATGGAAATGGTGTGTCTCCTCAACCATGGTCATGCCAAATCATCACTAGTACCCTAAGTGTCCATCAAACCCTAGCACCATCAAACCCTAGAATGCGACATTATCATCAGGAGAGTGACATCAAGGGTTTAGGGCACTACGTCCAAGATGGGGGGAGATGCATCTCGTCTCTGCATGATGTCTAGTTGTTTGCTGTTGCAACTTCCTCCATCCTGTGAGTAATAAGCCTTGGGGGTATACTGCCCAACATGTGGGCTTTCAGTCCAACTGTGTGCCATCATGACCAAGTCTACTCAAACCAAGTTCATCTGTCCATCGTCCAAGGTTTCGAAGATGTGAGAGCTCATGTCGAAAGGTGGTAAGAAATTGGATGACTCATTGCTCTGCATCACACGTGCCATTGTCCTGGCATAAGGGCACAACGTCTTGGGTGAAAGCCTAGGACGTCCCTCAAAGAACCATGTCAGGGCCATCCAAAACAAAGCAAGATATAAGACAAGGTAAACCAATGTTCATAAGAGATATTAGTCCTTAAATCACGCAAAGTAAGTTATTACTTAAGATATAAGCCATGCAAACAATTCACCTCAGTATCCCCTTCAAGCATCACATTGGCCTAGGACCTCATCTGAGTTGGCAAGTTTGAGTATGGGAGGGCCTTCATCCAACCCTATTAGGTGTGCCAACCAAGACAAGAAATAAAAGACCCAGGTAGAGGGATAGGTCCCGAGGGAAGTAGTAAAAGAAAGAAACCATGCTTATGGTGTCATTGAATCCATTTCTATGAGTGCCTTTGTAGAGGGAGCGCTTGCTTCTTGAGATACCCTATCCTCGGTACTTCTTGCATTTCGAACCCCTTAATTGCCTTTTGATACCCATTTATTATTTGCAAATCCCCTTTATAGGTTTCAATCTTTATTTTTTCATTTTCTTACTCGGCTATGGTCCTGTTATAATTGTGCATTCAATGCATCAAGACAAGGGGCGATTACCATTAGAGGGGGTAGAGCTCAAGCTGGCATGTGGCTTTTATAGGTGGCCTTTATCATTTTTACATAGCATATACATATGCAGCAGCTGCATCAACCTTTGGGCCTTCATCCCCTTCTTCTTATGAGAGAATGAACCATGACCCATTATTGAAGTTTGGAACATTGTGAGAGGCGCTAGGATGGAAAGTGTTAAGTATGGTGGGGAATAGAATGTTGTCCTTGTGAGGGCCCCCCAGTAGTACCCCTTTTCCTTGGGCGATAACAACACGTGACTAGGGCATAGAAGTTGACCATTGTGAAGTTTTCACAGTGAACCTAGCTAGTAGAAAAGTCATGCAAACTTGTGAGAGAAAGTAGAGAGGAGAGAAAAAGAATGAATTGTATTATCTGTTTGAGTAAATGGTAATAATACACATGATATGTTGAGATTTGGGTACCTTGGAAAGTGGTCCCCTTGTGTTTGCGAGTCTCTAAACATAAAGGGGGAGACTATTACCCTTAATACTTTACTTTATGTTCTAATTTCACGTTGACTTAGGAGATTTAAGTTTTGTGTGAGAGGGGCACACCCAGGGAAAAGGGGGGCGCCATTGTTGGAGCTTGGACAAGAGGAGGGCGCACCAAAGAGAGGGGGCGCACATGTCCAAGAACCTCACCAAACATCACAAAGTTTCTTCAAGGGGGGTGCATCTACAAGTGGGCAAATGCAAAGGCATCTCAAGGCAAAGGAAAAGCACAAAGGAAAGAGGCTAAAGGCTTAGCAAGAGAAGAAGGGCGCACCAAGGCAAAGGGCGCCTTTGTTCAAGGGCTAGGAGGCACATCTTCAAGGGACTCTAAAGCATCCAAGTTTGTTTGCTATTGTACCAGGTTCACTTGTATTTGTTTTCCTTATTGTACTCATGCTTTGAGATCTCCAAATATATACATCTATCTCTAAACAGGTTTTCCCCAGGGGGGGTTTATCAAGGGTCATGTTGACCAAAAATACTTGTGTCCAAATTTCATGCATGCTTAGTGTTTAAATCAACATTAGGAGCTTGTTAAGATCCTAGAGGAGTGCTATATGTTTTGAGGTTTGTATGTGCTAACATTGTATTACTAAAACCACTTGCAAGGGCACCTTAAAAGAGCATATATCCATCAATTGAGGGCAGATTTCTTGGCAGAATTGAAAAGACCCGTTTGCTGTCCTAAAACAGCAGCAAGAACAGATTTGGTTGACTAAACTTAGAGCCCAACAAGAGATCAAAGACAGATTTGTTGGGCAGCCCTCATAGTTTCTCAAAATTCTACATGATATACTCTACATGGCTTAGTGAATGTGCCATAGTAGTGATCTAGAGAGATCTAGACACTCACTGATAGAAACCGAAGTAATCTGCCAACTAGTCCTAGTTAACTGGTCCATGCAATCATCATTTAACTAAGTCACACGTGTGGAAGTGAGAAAATTACATGCAATCATAAGATATGTGCCCTCTTGGCCACATGCATGGGATATGCACACTCTTGGTGAGGAAACCAAGCTAAATATGCAACTATTGGTGATAAAACCGAGGTTTCCATGCATGAGTGACCTCCACTAGTCTAATTTAGGTGTCACTGACTCTGAACTGAAGAGGGAAGGCACCCTATTTTGTAGGAGGTGCCCTAATTTGTAGGGTAATATTCTCAAGAGAGAATATTCTCATCTATGGAAGCGCCCACAACATTGGACTATCAACCTTAGTAAAAGAATTACCTAGGCGAGTGTGTAATATCTCCAACACCCCCCCTGAATAGTGCTAGGGTGTACATGATGAACGGGTCCCGACAACCAAGGCCATGTTAGGTACCCATTGTACAATGCATCTAAGAATGAAAAACTGAAAAAATAGAGGAAAGAGGGAAAACTTCATGGGAAACCCCCCCCTCAAAGTATAATGTATCAAAAGATGAAGAAGGAAAGACAACTGCTAAGCAGTTGTGTCCTTCACTCCAAGACGATCGCGCACGAAGTGGAACTTCTACTCAGTAAATGTCTTGGTGAAGATGTTTGTAGTTTGTTCGGCGGATGGATAGTACTGCAAATCGATGATCTTGTCATGTACAATCTCTCTGATGTAATGCATATGGATCTCGATATGTTTGGTTCGCTGTCGTTGCATTCGGTCTCTGCAAAACTTCAAAATACTCTAATTGTCACACCAAATGACAGTCGAACGGTGGAATTGGATGCCAAGCTTAGTGAGGAAGTTTTGAAGCCAAAGTGCCTGAATAGTAACGTTGATCGCTCCTCTGTACCCGACCTCTGTTGGCGATAGAGCAATAGCTGACTGCTCTTTGCTTGACCAACAGATGGGACTGGAAGCCAAACTAAGCACGTACCTAGAAGTGGACTTGTGATCTGTGCTATCGCCAACCCAATCAAAATTGGTGAAGCCCATGAGATCCAATGCATAACCTGCTGCATTGTGGATCCCATAACCTTTGGTGCCTTGAACATATCTGAGGATGAGCTTAACATCCTTCTAGTGTAGCTCATGCGGCTCTTGCATGTACCTGAAAAGTGCCCCTATTGCATATGAGAGATTCGACCGGGTGTGGGTGAGATATAGAAGGCTCCCCACAAGTTGTCGACACAAGGTGTTGTCCACCATTGGTGTATCCCCGCCATCCTCAAGATGTACACCAAACAGAAAGAATGTGGCTACCGACTTGTAGTTGGTCATGTGGAATCTAACCAAGAGATTCTGGACATACTTATTCTGAGATAGCTTGATGCCTGAAGCATCCTGACTGATCTCAAGACCAAGGAAATAGTGCAGTGGACCCAGGAAATCATCATTTAATGACTCCTATGCTTTTTGGACATTCACTTTATTAATTAATTAATAAAGCGAACGTCTTTTTATAAAGAGGTCAATTTAATAAAGTGCCTAAGTTTTGGCATTAGTGACTTAAATTAAATGTGAGCCTTTGATCTAACGAGACCGTGAGATGTAATCTCGTCCAACTCAATGTTATAAAAAGATAGCAAAGGGAAGAGTCAACTCACATTGATTATTCACAATGAATGATTAATTAGGCGAGGAGAGAACAAGGCAGCGATAGATGCACACAAATTGAGGTAGCACACAGAGCCGTATAGAAGGTCTATACAACCATAAGGATTCATACAACAATCAAGCAACAGACAGGTCGCACCTGTGAGCTGCTAAGATTTATTATAGCAACAGATCGATCTTACAACAGATCCGTATAGGCCGTATAGATGTGTACAAACACCCTCAACAGATCAGTTGCACACAGATCGAGGCATTGTGATTTATCAAGTTTGCAGGGTGTTCGTGGTTTTCTTTCTCAGAACCATTTTCTGGAGTACGGGAGCTCTTGTAAGTTCCGAAGTTATTTTGAATGAAGAACTGATCTTGAAGAGCAGAAAAATAATTGTCCATGTGTGTTTTTTCTTTTCTAGTTTTCCACTGCATTAAATGGTTAAATATTTCCAGTATTATACATCAGATTTGATCTTGTTTATCTAGTTGCTGGTTTTTAAGAAATTAACATGGTATTATAGCTATTGCTTCGAGAGAGAAGCAAATCCACAGTTGTTTAGTGTAGAATTTTCAGATTCAGAGATCCCAATAGCAGTGTGCTTGAAGGACTAAGCACATGACAACCATGTCAGCTAGCAGTCTCAGGTTTGAGAACTGGCTTGATGGGGTTTCAAATTTCTTGCCATGGAAGGCAAGAGTCACTTTGCTCTTGAAAGAGAAAGACTTGTGGGAGAATGTAGATAAGGTCCTTCCAGTGCTAGCGGATTTTGCAGAATAGGTAGGACAGGAGGAGGACATAAAGGCACATAGGGTGATTCTAGATGCTATAAAAGATCACTTGATCCCGCATGTAGCAGAAAAGACCAAAACAAAGGACATGTTTGATGCCCTAGTTGGTCTCTTTCAGAGTGACAACTTGAACCGCAAAATGGTCTTGAAGAACAAGCTTAGAGATTGTCGAATGAACAAATCCGAAAATGTTACCAGTTACCTTATGAGGATATCATAGATCTGTGATCAACTTGTAGTTGTTGGAGAGAAGATCTTGGATGCATAGCTAGTGAATGTAGCTCTGAACGGGTTCACCAAGTCATGGGAATCGTTCGTAAAAGGGATTTGTGCATGAGACAACATCCCAAACTGGCAGAGATTATGGGATGATTGCATTTGGGAGGAGACTTGGGAGGAGTCCAGAGCCAACAAGCAGGGAGGAGGTGAGGAAAACTTGGCCCTCATCACCAAGGCTAAGAAAGGAAAAGGTAAAATCAAGAAAGGTAACAGTAAGGGAGAGGGATAACAATATGGACAGAAGAGGGACTTGAGCAAGCTCAAGTGCTACATTTGTCACAAGAATGGTCACTATGCTTCTCAATGTCCAGAGAAGAAGAAAAGTAGGGGGAAGATGAAACAAGTAGAAACCATAGCAGAGACTTAGTTGAGTGAACTTGCAGCAAAGTTCGAGAGTGATTTTTCTCTTGTTTCCTACCTTTCGACCAATACTATTGCTTGGAGTGCTTGGTACTTGGACAGTGGTGCCTCTTGCCGCATGATGAAAGCTCAAGAGCTGTTCAACAAATTATCAAAGGCTCAGAGATCCATGTAGAGCTTGGTGATGATGCCAAGCATGTAGTGAGGGGTCAGGGGATAGTTTGGGTCTAGCTTGAGTCAGGAGGATCCTTTGATGCTCAGGAGGTACTTTATGTACCTGGTCTGAAGAAGAACCTTTTTTCCATCTCGGTCACGGAGGACAAAGGTATGTGTTCATCCTGCCCAGAGGGAGCAAGTCGAGACACTGTCATGAGGGTCACGGAGGACAAAGGTATGTGTTCATCCTGCCCAGAGGGAGCAAGTCGCGACACTGTCATGAGGATTGGAGTCAAGGAAGTGAACTTTTTCAGGCTTTAGGGCAAGCCTGTTCAGGCATTGGTGCACAACAATGAGAGCTTGTGCAAGTTGTGGCATAGGAGGATGGGACATCTACATCATAGAGCACTACCCATATTGAGGGAGATGGTCACCGGGCTTTCAGACTTCAGTCTGGAGCAACAGGGGGTGTGCAGACATTGTGTTCTTGGCAAAAATGTCAAGACTTCATTTCCTAGCAGCGAGATTTTGTCTTTGATACATTCTGATGTTTGCGGGCCTATGTCAGTGGCTTCAGTGAAGTGTGCTACCTATTATGAAACCTTCATTGATGATTTCTCCAAGAAGACCTGGATCTACTTCATGAGAACCAAGGATGAGGTTTTCAGTCGGTTCAAAGAGTTCAAAGCTAAGGTGGAAAACTTGATAGGGAAGAAGATCAAGGTGCCGAGGACAGATAACGGTGCTGAGTATACCTCCAATGAGTTCAGAGATTTCTGTAAGGAGGCAGAGATCAAGAGGGAGAAGAGAGTGGCCTACAACCCATAACAGAATGGAGTTGGAGAGAGGAAGAACTAGTCTATTGTCAGTGCAGTGAAGGCCATGATCTATGATCAGAGTTTGCCCATGTTTCTATGGGCTGATGCATGCAACACAACTGTGTACTTACAGAATAGGAGCCCTCATAGGATACTGGAAGACAAGATCTCGGAGGAATATTTCACATGTGTGAGACCTGAAATAGGACATTTCAAGATTTTTGGTTGTCTAGTCTACATCCACATTCCTGTGGAGAAGAGGATAAAGTTGGAGACCTCAGGTTAGAAGGACATCCTAGTAGTATACAACGAGGATTCGAAGGATTATAGAGTCTTTTTGCCAGATCAATGAAAGACAATGGTGAGCCGAGATGTCAAGTTCGAAGAGATCTTGGCATCAAGGAATTCTCAAGACATTCCTATAGTTGCAAAGGATACACAATAGGTGGATGCTAAGGATGAACAGAGTGGAGAGACTTCCAGTGCAGAGGGCCAACCTTTAGGGGAGGGGCAACAGTTGGCTCCCTCCAAGTGAGCTAGGAGGCCCATGTGGTTTTAGCAGACTTTGAAAGATGCTCAGGAGCATGATGAGGCTCCCAACACCACATTCAGGGAGAGTAGACTTCTGTGGAATTTTTCGGCTTATATGGCTTTGATGACCAACATCATAGACTCAAAGCCTTCCATCTTTGAGGAAGAAAGCAACCAACAGGTTTGGAGAGATGCCATGGTGGAGGAGCACAACTCCATCATGAAGAATGATGTCTAGGAGATTGTATCGAGACCAGCGGGAAAGTTAGTGGTGACCTCCAAATAGTTGTACAAGATCAAGCATGCAACAAATGGCAGCGTGGAGAAGTACAATGTGAGATTCGTGGCTCGAGGATTCTCTCAGAAAGAGGGAGTAGACTACGAGGAGACTTTTGCTCCTGTAGCCAGATACTCCTCTGTCCGAGCAATGATTTCTATTCCTTCAGAGATGGGATGGAGGATCCACCAGATGGATGTGAAGAAAACCTTCCTCAACGCAATCATTGAGGAAGAGGTCTACATTGAGCAACCATAGGGGTTTGAGGTTCATGATAGAGAGTCATAGGTATGCAGGCTTAAGAAAGCCTTGTATGGACTCAAATAGGCGTTGAGGGCTTGTTACTCCAGGATCGAAAACTATCTACAGAGCATGGGCTTCACCAAGAGTGAGGCAGATCCCAACCTATATTTCTTACTTGTTGGATCTGAGCCCCTCATCTTGGTGCTCTATGTGGATGATCTTATTATGATAAGGGAAGAGAAGCTAATTGCAGGATACAAGTCAGACTTGGTGTCATAATTTGAGATGAAGGACATTGGGTTGATGCACTACTTTCTGGGACTAGAGGTATGGCAGAGGTCGGGTGAGATCTTCCTTGGACAAGGGAAGTACACCTTAGAGATCCTAAAGAGAGATCCTAAAGAGATTTAGAATGGAGGGCAGTAGACCTATGGCCACTCCAATGGTGACCAACCTGAAGAAGGTGGATTCTTCAGATCCATTGTTGGTAGATTCCAAGCAGTACAAGCAATTGATTGGCTCATTGATGTATTTGGTCAACACTTGACCAAACATTTGATTTGTTGTTAACACCTTGAGTTAGTACATGGTGGAACCAAGGCATATTCATTGGATAACAACAAAGCATTTGCTCCGATATTTGCAGGGCACAGTTGGATATGGCTTGAGGTACCTTGACGAAGATGGGGTGAAGCTGCAGGGCTACTTAGATTTAGATGGTCAAGAAGTGATATAGATCGAAAGAGCACCTTAGGGTGTTGTTTAAGCTTGGGGTCAACAATGATTTCCCCGTTGAGTAGGAAACATGCCTCAATAGCACTCAGTTCAGCAAAAGCTGAGTACATGACAACGAGCTTAGCTAGTTGCGAAGCCTTTGCCTTCGCAAGCTACTCATAGGACTATTTGATTAGGAGCTAGAGCCAATAGTGATTCACTTTGACAACCAGAGATGCATAAAACTCTCAAAGAATCCAATGTTTCATTACAGGTCGAAGCACATTGAGATCAGATACCACTTCATCAGAGACGGGTTCGTGAAGGAAGTAGTCAAGCTCCAATACATTCCGACAAATGAGCAGTTAGTAGACATACTCACCAAACCTTTGGTGAAAGGGAAGTTTGTTTTCTTTTGAAGCAAGCTTGGAGTGGTGGAGAATACCTTCCTCGCTAAGAGGGAGTGTTGATGACTGTAGCTCAGACAGGTATTTCCACAAGGAGTGTCTAACTTGTGGATATCATCATTTAATGACTCCAATGCTTTTTGGGAGTTCACTTTATTAATTAATTAATAAACTGAACGTCTTTTTATAAAGTGAGTTTAATTTAATAAAGTGCCTAAGTTTTGGCACTAGTGACTTAAATTAAATGTGGGCCATTGATCTAATGGGACAATGAGATTTAATCTCCCTTGTTGAGATTAGGGATTTGGCCCAATTCAATATTATAAAAAGACAACAAAGGGAAGAGTCAAGACACATTGATTATTGACAACGAGTGAGTAATTAGGTGAGGAGAGAACAGGGCAACAATAGTTGCACAAAAATCGAGGTAGCACGCACGCGGCACGAGGCCGCACAACAGATTTGTATAGCCGTACATATCCGTACCGTAGTCAAGCATCAACAGATCGGCTACACGTGTGAGCTGCAGAGATTTATTACAACAACAGTTCGACCATATAGCAAATCCGTACAGGTCGTATAGATTCCTATGGACAACCTCAACAGATCAACTGCATGCAAATCGAGGTACTGTGATTTATCATGTTTGTAGGGTGTTTGTGGTTTTCTCTCTTAGAGCCATTTTCTTGAGTACAAGAGCTCTTGTAAGTTCCGAAGTTATTTTGAATGAAAAACTGATCTTGAAGAGCAAAAAATTAATTGTCCATGTGTGATTTTGTATTTCTAGTTTTCCACTGCATTAAATGGTTAAATATTTCCAGCAGTATAAATCAGATTTGATCTCATTTATCTAGTTGTTGGTTTTTAAGAAATTAACAATTGTGTGTTGCAGATGTATACTTGCTTCTGAACAAGGATGCCGGACATCTCAGTTCCCATATTCCCCCCATTGTCTGTGTGAAGGATTTTGATCTTTCTCCCGGACTGAGTCTCTGCATGTGCTTTGAAGTCTTTGAGATGCTTGAAAACTTCGGACTTCTGCCTGAGAAAATACACCCAAGTTTATCATGAGAAATCATCAATAAATGTAAACATGCACCTTGCTTTGCTAATGGACGAATGAGGAAAGGGTCCCATTAGATCATTGTGGATGAGCTCCAAAGGAGAGGAGGCCCTCAACGCCTTCCCTTTCTCAAACTTCTCTCATGGATGTTTTCCAATAATGCATCCTATTATCCCCTAGCCTAGGGATAACTAAGGAGATTATGTCTCGAGGCCCACAGGTCCTAAACATGGAGTACCGAGAGCCATATTGACTTGAGCTTGGCCCTGGAGGGCCCATCCTTCTTCTGCAACGCCTCCATTCTATCAACAACAACAACATCCATCCCATCGACCTGGTTCTGAAGTAGCAATGGGTCCTGCTCCATGAGGTAATGAGTTTCGGTATCATGTCATGTGTCACTCTGATTCTCAAAACATTTGAATATGTGCATTTAATTTTCTTTTGCTTCATGACGTGTGCTTGGACTTTATCCCTTTTGACTTGTCCATACTTGGGGGGGATGGCAGAATGCCCTAGAAAGTTGGTTCCCCTAGGAGTGAGTTGCCACTGGGTGGGTTTATGAAAGGTCATCGTCCATTCCTACCATACTTATCACTTTTCATCATCTTTCCTCTCATCTTTCCCCCACATTAGTTCGGGCATTGGATTTTCCAAGCTAGTAAAGGGTTGTACCTTGCCTTGTGGGAAGAAGGGGCTAAAGGCCCAGAGGGTAAAAATAGCTGGCAAAAGTTAAAAGCCAAAAGATCAAACCTTGAGACACTTCGCCCAGGGATCCCCGAGAAAGCAATAAAAGGCTTCTCAGCAAGAAAAAGGGGGAATCCATAAAAAGATAAAACTCAAGACCTAGTTGGTGGATAGGAGGTCTCATCACGAGCCAACCTACTAGGTCCATGGGCATGTAGCGATATGACACTACTATTCGTCTGGTCACCACGCCAGGGTAGTGGCTCTTGGTGGCATAGCCAAGAGAAAGGGGGTCTCATCACGAGCCAGCGTTGGATAATGAGTTTGTCCCTCACCTTTATGA
The DNA here is from genome assembly GCA_900067695.1 of Picea abies. NCBI lineage: Eukaryota > Viridiplantae > Streptophyta > Pinopsida > Pinales > Pinaceae > Picea > Picea abies. The sequence continues at coordinate 13,164 of CBVK0100098641.1, forward strand.
ATTGCTCAACATAGAAGGTCTCATCACGAGCCAGCGTTGGATAATGAGTTTGTCCCTCACCTTTATGGATTGCTCAACATAGAAGGCCATCTTCAAATGTAACCCGCCTTGGAGGTTTGTCCAAGTGACCTGCACAAAGTGCTTGTAAATGTCCTTCTAGATGATCTTATTCAATTCCTGTCTAGTAGGTAAGAGTTGGCGGGGCGCATCCATGGAGTATCTAAATGGAGGATGTCGATCCATCGAAATACCAGTGGACTCCAAAAGGTCTGAGACCCTTGCAAACCAACATCTAGTACAACCATGAGGACTAGATAAGGCAATGGACTCCGATGAGCTATAGGCCATGTATTGGTACCGGCCTTGACCCTTTGCTAAGTCGATGAAACTTTGAATTCGGTGCAGAAGNGAA
>CBVK0100098642.1:171-12998 GCA_900067695.1 Picea abies
AAGCCACCTTCAGTTCTCTCATACTTACTGGGTACCTCGAAGGTCCAAGCGGTTGACCAAACACTTACAGTTCAAGAGGATATTCTTAGTACCCTTAAAGAGAACTTGGTCATGGCACAGAATCGCATGAAGCAACAAGCAGATCAAGGTCACTCNNNTTGGTCATGGCACAGAATCGCATGAAGCAACAAGCAGATCAAGGTCACTCTGAATGTCAATTTGCAGAAGGGGATCAGGTGTTTCTATGACTACAACCATACAAACAAACTTCCTTCAAGGCCAAGCATTTTCAGAAGCTTGTGCCCAAATTTTATGGCCCTTATACAATTCTCAAGTGTGTGGGGCAGTCACCTATCAGTTAGCTCTACCCAGTCAGTCGAAGCTACATCCTGTTTTTCATGTTTCATGCTTAAAGAAGGTGATTGGAACTAGATGCAAAGATCAAACCAACCTTCCAGAGTTAGTTGAAGAAGGATCCATTTGGCTACAACTAGAATCATTTTTGGACCAGCATGAGCATCGCCTGTGTCAGAGAACCATCAAGGAAGTGCTAGTCCAATGGAAAGATACGACTTCAGCAGATGCCACTTGGGAACCAGCTACCATTCTACAACAGTTTCCACATCTCAAGCCTTGAGGACAAGGCTATTTTTAGGGGGGCATACATGTTAGGGTCCTAACCCGCACATAGGTAGATAAATATATTCAGATGTAATAAAGGTCAATGTTAATACGACCTTTCAATAAAATAGAATAAAGAGGATGTAAGAAGACCTAATAGAAGCTTCCACTTATAGAAGGATCTTCCTCTAGATGTTTCTCTTGATAGACATATTTAGTATAAATAAGGGTCGAGGGTATGAAAACCCTAGCTTGAAGATTATTGTAATAGAGCACTGCTCGACTGGAGGTTGCCTCCTTGAAGAGGCCTATGAACATTGCTTTCTAAATCAAAGTGCTATTTCTGTTGTTGTTCTTATATCATTTATGTGTTATTGTGAAGATTATGCTGGTTATATTACTGTTATTCTGCCATTTCTATCATTTCATTTATGTTCTTCATACTTTTTATATCTGGTATATTGCAGAAGCAGCAGCTCAAATCTCTGTCATTAAATCTTGTAGTAGCGTCATGACCCTTTCAGCAATGGGGGTTGGACTTCATAGGAGAGATTCACCCTCCTTCAAGTGGTCAACACAGGTGGATCCTGACTGCCACATATTAATTCACCAAGTGGATAGAAGCTATCCCTACCAGGAATGCTTCTCATAAAGTAATCATTGGATTTTTGGAAGACATCATCTCAAGGTTTGGCTATCCCAGCAGAATTGTCACTGATAACACTGCATCTTTCAAGTCTGATCCTATGGTCAAGTTCTATGAGAAGTTTGGGATTTCACTAATTCATTCCACACCCTATTATCCTCAAGGAAATGAACTTGAAGAAACTTCTAACAAAAGTCTGATCAATCTTATTAAAATATTATTGGAAGACAATATGAGGTCCTGGGATTCAAAACTCAAATTTGCTCTATGGGTTGATTGAGTGACAACAAAGAAGTCCCTGGGCACCTCCCCTTTTCAACTTGTTTATGGGACAGAAGTTGTATTTCCCACTCAACTAGCTCTAACTGTAGCAAAATTATTTCAAGATTATGAAGGAGAGCCAGACCATATGGTCAGAAGAATTCATCAACTGGTGGAAGTGTAGTAGACCAGAGAGAAGGTAATAGACAGAGCTTACGGTCATCAACAGAAGATCAAGTAGGCCTTTGAAAGGAAGGTCAGGAAGGGGGAATTCGAGCTGGGATATTTGGTGCTTAAGTGGGATGCACCCAGGTAGGATAGAGGCAAACACAAAAAGTTTGATGCCCTCTGGATTGGGCCCTTCAAAATATCTTAAGTATTCTTGAACAACACATACATGTTGTAGGATTTGGAGGGAGAAGAAGTTTTTAACAACCCAGTAAATGGGCATTTCTCGAAGAAATGTTTTGTTTGAGCCTTAGATGGCTCCTCTGTTTTTGTAAATATTGTTTTTCTGTTTGTTTTCGGCTTAATAAATGACTCCATAGCCCAACAACAAGGAAATGAAACTGCAAAGAATTCTTAGAGCCTCACAGGGAGGACTTTATCCCCCATGGAGCCTAATGTTAGCACATATTCTTGTAAGGGGGGATTTTCTCTCTGGATTTGGGTCCTTAGTGAAAAATGCATGAAATGGGGCTTAAAAACCCATCAAATGAAGCTATCCAAAGGTCATAGCCATGAGCACCCAAGCGTAGCATGTAGAAAATATCCATTTTCGGGTTAAAAATCAAGCAGACAGGAATTTTTGTTTTTAACGGTGAGGATCCATCAATGGAGAAGATCGATGGTCATCGGGTAAGCCGAAGCCATGGAGTTGCACGAGGATTAGCACCTGGGCTCAACCCTTATGGACAAAGTCATGAAATGATCTGGGTCATTGATCGGGGGAGCATCTTTGTCGTCCATCTGAAAGATGTGTGGCACCTGATTAAGAATTGTCGTCGTTTCGGAAGACGGAACTTCAAAAGACAAGGGGTCACTCCTCCACTACATTTGGAAACTATGAAACGCGAAATGTGAGGCCTCGAGAGCCTGACCCATGGTCATATCCCAAGGTTCCATGGAAAGGTGGGGCCTAAAGAAGGGGGGAGAGGGGGATTTTGGGATAATTAAAGTAAAAGTGTTGAAGTACTCTCAGTCGTCCATCTGAGGCACGTATGGTGCACATCCAAGATTTTGGATATTTGGTCACTGGGAGAATGGGAAAGAGATACATCAGGAATCCCCAGTGTAGGAAATCCTAGCATAATCGGGACCATTGATCAAGGAAATATCTCAGTCGTCCATCAGGAAAGACAAGCAGTGCAAGATCTACATCGCAGATGGGGCCTTTCGGGATAGTCAAAGTGAAAGCGACGAAGTAATATGAAACGTCCATCTAAGGTACACGTGGCGTGCGATTAAAAACCATCACAGTTTCAGCTACCAGGATTTTGAAGGCCGGGGTCACTCCTCCATTGCAGTTGAAATCATTGAAACATGAAATGTGAAAGCCCCCAGGGGTTGGGCCCACAGTCATAGCACCTGGTCACATCAAGCGGGGCTAAAAAGTGGGGGGAAGTTGGATTTATGTGCTCATTGAGAGGTGACCGATCAGAGTCATCCGATGAGAATAGATCTAGGTCATTGAGCTTAAGTATATCTGGGTCATTGATCCCTAGGAGACAGGTGGCGATATTTTGAGCACTTCATAGGATCCAGTGTCAGGAATTTCGAGAGAAAAAGAATGAGAACTCCCGGTGGGAGAATCCCTGAAATGCATTGAGGTTTGGGCCCATGGTCATGGCCCGTGGGTCATATGGAATATAGGGCTGGAAACCTGGGCCTTCAATGAATCATCGTGGCCATCGATTTAGGTGCCAGATATGGAGGGTCGTTTCACAGTTTTAGTTACTGGGGATCCTAGAGGCTAGTGTGGTGGAATTTTCCGAAAGGAGAAGTGTCGAAAGCACCTTTGAAAATAGGTGCAGGTTCATGGCGCATGGTTGCTTGGGGTGATAGAAAGAGCTGCGCAAAGGGCCAAAGCATCAGGTTTAGCTGTAGGAGGGGTCGCCATGTTCTCCAGGTGCCAATTCAACTCAGCCTTGATCCCAATCTCTACAAGAAGTAAATGAAAGTGGGAGGAGGTAGTTGAAACCTCGCCTGACTCCTTAAATGTAAGGCATGGAGGTTCTAGTAGGAAATCTTACCAAGGTCACCCTGTCGAGAGATTTCATGAGACCCATGATGATTCGATATCCTTGTCTGATCAAAAGAGCTTGCACATGCTAGTTTGGAATTTAATGGATTAACTACCCTCCTGTTGCCAAGGTGGCGAATTTCTCTGAGTATATATACTCAGTTTTTGTATTTTTGTAGGGGGATTGTTGGTAGAGCTAAGCTCTCGATTGTAAAGTTTTGACAAAGCACTGGTTTTCCCCAGGTTATGTATCTGTATGTGAAATTTCTCGTTTAATGACAATCATCTCCTTATTCCATCTGGTTTTCATCTAATATTGAAAGAGTTCATGATTGACTGAGTCACGTGAATTATTGTGAAAGTGTTATATAATTTTTTTATGGTAACACTGTTATGATTTATTTTAATGTTCTCATGATTTGAGTACAAGAAGTTCTTGTGTTTAAATTCTTCCTCTTCAGGCTATTAGAAGATTGATTCCTACAACAATCCTTTGCACTTTCTCACTGAAGTCTTCCTCCTACTCACCCTTATTACAACTTATTGCCTGAAGTTAAATTAATACTTCACCTATTCATGCATAGCCTAGTCCAAGATTATGAGTTGAAATGATACTATCCTGAGTTTATTTCCAGTCGATCACCCCTTTTATAAACACATCGTGACATAAACTAATGGGTATCAGGCTTACTCTTGTTGCAATCCAGGAGTGACTTCTGGTGCCAACATTTCTGGCGTCATTGTCGGGGATGAAGTCGAATATTTTCCCTGGGATTGAACGACATTGAGCCTCTGATTATGAAGGTGCATCAGGCATCATATCCCTACAAGATAGCTACTGTGCACCTGGTGAATCCATTGTGATGAATTCATTGTGACGAACCTGATATTTCAGTTGTAGGGTTTGAGGGGTAGACACACGTGGTCTCATCCATAGTTGCCTCTAGTTACACCTGAAGCAGATCCATAGAAGCTTGTCAGAAAGGGAAAGGCCCTTGGAGATGGAGCTTCTGCTGCTGAACCAGGTATTTATGACAGTTCTCATCTTCCTCTATTAGAAACTCCATTAGCTACTTCTCAATTTCCTAGTAGACCTTTTACTAAAGTTTCCTGTTTTCTAAACTTTGGGAGTGTTCCTGTTGAGTTTTCTTCTCCTGTTCTGGGACTAGAGGGAGAATTTTTTATCACTCCTATCTCCCCTGACACTGCAGCGTGGTCTAGACTGAGGAATTCAGAAGATTTTCCTACCCCAGGCTTTACCACCCCTCCTCTTGTTACTATTTCTATTACTGTGATAATGCAACCCTCTATCCTAATAAGCCCAACATCCTCCTCTTTAAATCCTCTGTTGTTTCTCTTTCCTCCTGCAAGCTCAGTTCCAGTCTCCCCTATTCAAACTCCTTCCCCTCCTAGTTCTCCTCCACCCATTATCCCTACGGCGAGAGAAAATCCCCCTATGACTAGAATGGAGGCTATTATAGTTGCTATGTATGCTCCCCTTGTGTTACCTCAGCCTCTCAATTCCCTTCCAGCAGATGGCTACCTCAAGCAGCTACCCAAGTTTACAGGCGAACGAGATATAACCGCATAAGAACACCTTGAAGCCTTTTACAGTTTTACAGATCATCATGTCATCATACATGCAGACGTATGGATGATAATTTTTGTTCATAACCTTGAAGGTGAGGCTAGGAAATGGTTTAGGGCCTTGCCTCCTGGATATTTTGATGGGATAGAGGCTTTGGATAATTCCTTCTTGAGACAGTGGGGAGATAAGAAAGACTTCATGTATTACATGACAGAGTTTGGGTCTTTGAAGAGAAAGGAAGGAGAGTCTATCTCCAACTTCTCCAAGAGGTTCAATAACATGTACCATAAGATTCCTACTGAGATAAAGCCCTAAGAAGCTTCAGCCAAAATTACTTATGCCAGCGCTTTTGACCCCGATTTCTTCCTTTTGTTGATGGAAAGGTAAGCCACTTCCCTGACTCACATACAGGATGCGGCTATGGAAGTTGAGTCAAATATTTAGGCTGTTGATCGACTTAGAAATAAAGATGATAGAGACATACCCAGAAGGAGAGTTGAAGCCTCCACATCCGGTTCCTATTCCCTTCCCCCTCATATGGATGAAGTAACTAAGATGTTAAAGACACTTTCAACTAGAATGGAAAGGTGGGAGTTAGAAGGGAAGCCAATATATAGAAATTCCCAAAATATTGATAACAGAGGCTTCAGGAGGCCGAATAACAATGTTCCTCAGATGATGCCAAGGGAACAAAGGAACATAGATAGAGATGATCAGAGGATCTAGACCCCTCTCCAAAATAACCTTGTTGTTCATGAGGAAAGAGAGGAGATAGATGAGCTTGGTCCTGAAATCCATTGTTTTGGGGACACCTCCCCTTTTTCACATTTGACTCAATCTGCATATAAATAATCCCTCATGAACATTCAAATAAATGAAATGAGTAAAAGGGAAAAGGCCAATAGTACTCCTAATAGATACAACCTCAGGTCAAAGAAGAACGTAGGGAAGTCTGACATCCTTGATCAGCCTCTTATAGAAGAAAGGCCTGCTAAGCCTGCAACAGTCACTACCAAGGAAAAGGAAACTAAGAATATCTTGCCAATAGCCAAAGCCCCTGTCCCAGAGGTGAGAGAAATTACTAAGCCTCCTTCCTCCTTTAGTTTTGAGCATGAAATTTACAAAATTAGAATTCATGTACCCCTCTCAGAACTAGTTAAAAAATGAAGATTTCAAGAGGTCCCTCTCTAAGTTGTTGCAGTCCAAGCAACCTCAGCCTACCATGGAATCATTAAATCTCCAAGATAAAAATCCATCAGTCATCCTAGGTCCCATGGTAGAAGACAAAGATGAATCATCCCCTCCCTTCTACACGTCCCTGAGCATACATGATAAGGTGTTGCATAACTGCTTGATGGATTCAGGGGCTTCCCATAACCTCATACCCAAAATATTCATGGAAGAATTGGGAATGGAAGTAATAAAGTCCTATCATGATTTGTACTCTTTTGATTCAAGGAGGGTGCAATGCCTTGGAGTCATCAAAGACCTAGTGGTGTCCTTATTTTAGCTACCAATGAAGAGTGTGGTCATGGACATTGTAGTAGCTAATGTTCCCCCCAAGTTTGGCATGTTGTTGTCAAGATCTTGGATTAAAAAGCTTGGAGGAACATTACAGATGGACCTCACATATTCCACCAATCCAATCTTTGGAGGGGAACACGGAAGGTTGTATAGAGAAGCTCAACTAGCCTACATTGTTAGTGATGAAGCAGACCCCACCAATCATCCTATATTTTCACTTGACACCGAATTGGGGTCTAATTTATTGCAGCTCACTGATACTCTTGAAGCTTCTCTTCAAATCAGAAAGAAACCCATATTTGATCAGGAAATACCTCCTCCAACTACCTCTATGTGGAAGATGTTCTTCGATGGAGCTTCTTCTAGTGAAGGTGCTGGTGCTGGAGTGGTTTTTGTGTCACCTTGTCAGGAAGCCATATCCATGTCATACAAGCTAGAGTTTGAAACTACCAATAATGTGGCAGAATATGAAGATCTTGTTCTAGGTTTAAGGGATGTAAGATAAATGGGAATTGAGGAGGTAACAGTGTTCGGAGATGCTGAGTTGATAATCCAGCAGGTCAGAAATGTTTATCGAGCTAAACATCCTCGACTCAGAAGTTACAAAAATGAGGTATGGGACCTAATTAATAATTTATTCTCAGCTGTCAACATTTCTTTTATTCCAAGTGTGGAAAATACTTTCGCCAATTCCTTAGTTGTCTCAGCTAGTTTGTTCAGGATCCCTCTACCCCCTAAGATCAAATATGATGTTGAGATAAGATATAGGCCATTTGTACCAGACAATATCAAGCATTGGAAGGTATTTGAGGACGATCTTGAAATCAGAAAATTTCTTGAGTCTGTTGATGAATTCTCTGCATTGCACATTGATCGGGATCCTGATCCCAAAGGTGACCCTCACCCTGAGGTATTTTTAAATAAAATTGCTAATCACCATATTTTCCAGTTGCCTAGAAATCACATCCCAAAGGGATTAGTTCCTTTAGAAAGATTATTTGATGGGAATGCGGTGGCAGTAAAGGGTAGGATTTCAAATGAAGATGTCGATGTAGTTGAGTGCAACATTAGCACAGAGGAATATCCTAAATTCATCAAGATTTCAAGCAGCATGTCAAGGGAGCAAAGAGCCGAGTATACTGAGTTATTAAAGGAATTTTCTAATGTGTTTGCATGGGCCTACGAAGACCTCAATACATATGACACAATTGTCACTGAGCATAAGATCCCACTGAAAGAAGAGGCTAAGCCATTCAGGCAGAAGCTAAGAAAGATTAATCCCATGTTGTTGCCTATCATGGAGAGGGGAGTGAAGAAGTTTTTAGATGCCCAAATCATTGTCCCCTTGAGATATTCTGAATGGGTGGCTAATCTAGTGCCAGTAAGAAAGAAGAGTTGAGAAATCAGACTTTGTGTTGATTTCAGGAACCTGAACATAAGCTCAAGAAAGGACAATTACCCCCTACCTAAGATGGAACACATTTTGTAGAGGGTAACAGGGGCATCCAGAATTTCAATGATTGATGGATTTTCTGGTTACAATCAGATTTCAGTCCTACCTGAGGACAGAGAATAGAAAACCTTCACCACTCCCTGGGGCACATTCATGTATGCCAAAATTCCCTTTGGATTGATGAATGCAGGGGAAACATTTCAGCGATCCATGGACATAGATTTCATTAGGGACAAAGATCAGTTTGCGGTGATCTATCTGGATGATGTAACAATCTTCTCCAGATCTGATAAGGAACATTGATGTCACCTGAGGAAGGTTTTCTCGAAATGCAGAAGGTTTGGTGTTTCCCTCAATCCCAAGAAGTATCTATTTGCTATGAAGGAGGAAAAATTGTTGGGTCACATAGTATCTGCTGAAGGATTCAGCATCGATACCAACAGAGTTGAAGCCATCAAAACCTTGTTACTCCCAAGATCCAGGAAATAAGTCCAGTCTTTCCTAGGAAAAATTAATTTTCTGAGGAGGTTTGTTTCCAACTTTGTTGAGATGGTAAATCATATCACAAACATGCTTAGGAAATGGAATGAAGTAAGATGGACTGCTGAGCCTAGAGGATCCTTCAACCAAATTAAAAGGGAATTGATTGAGGCACCTGTGCTAATCAGTCCTAATTATTCAAAGGATTTTCTTATTTTATCATTTGCTTCTTTTGATACAGTAGTTGTTGTCCTACTACAAAAGAATGATGCAGGGCTAGAGCAACCCATTTCCTTTTTTATTATAGCATTGAGAGATGCTAATATCAGGTATGATATTATGGAGAAGCAAGCCTATGCCTTAGTGAAAGCTCTCAAAGATTTCATAGTTTATGTTTTGCATTCAAAAATTATTTCATATGTCTCTTCAGCTTCTGTGAAGGAAATTCTTATCCAGCCAAACATAGATGGGAGAAGGAGCAAGTGGATTTCCAAGATCCTTGATTTTGACCTAGAGATAAATCCCACCAAGTTGGTCAAAGGGCAGGGTTTAGCCAAGCTTCTAGCTAAATCCAACTGTAAGGCTTTGGGGGTAAATTTCATCAACACTTGCTCAGAAAATCAGTAGGTCGAGTTGTCTTATGGAAGTCCTCAAGGCAACCCTCCATTGGCAAAATGCACCTGGTATAAAGATGTTATACATTTCTTGTAGGAGTTAAGACCCTCTGATGGAATGGGGAAAGGAAAGGCAAGAGCTTTAAATCTCAAGGTGGTCATATACTACCTTATTGACTAGGTCTTATACTGGAAAGACCCACCGGGACTGCTTCTGAGATTTTTGAAACCACAAGAGGCCCAAAGAGTTATCTTTGATTTCCACAGCAGCCTATGTGGGGGACACCATTTTTGGAAGACCACAACCTACAAAATTATCAAGGCTAGGTACTACTGGCCTACCTTATTCACTGATTCCTACAGAGAAGTTAGAGCTTGCATCAAATGTAAAAAATGTTCAAGGAAGCAGGAGATCAAATCTTTGCCATTAAAGCCTGTAGTAGCATCATGACCTTTCAACAATGTGGGTTGGAATTCATAGGAGAGATTCACCCTCCTTCAAGTGGTCAACACAGGTGGATCCCGACTGCCACAGATTAATTCACCAAGTGGATAGAAGCTATCCCTGCCAGGAATGCTTCTCATAAAGTAATCATTGGATTTCTGGAAGACATCATCTCAAGATTTGCTTGTCCCAGTAGAATTGTCACTGATAACACTGCATCTTTCAAGTCTTGGCCTCTGTTCAAGTTCTGTGAGCAGTTTGGGATTTCACTAATTCATTCCACACCCTATTATCCTCAAGGAAATGGACTAGCAAAATCTTCTAAAAAAAGTCTGATCAAGCTTATTAAAAGATTATTGGAAGACAATATGAGGGCCTGGGATTCAAAACTCAAATTCGCTCTGTGATTTGATCGAGTGACAACAAAGAAGTCCCTGGGCACCTCCCCTTTTCAACTTGTTTATGGGACAGAAGTTGTATTTCCCACTCAGTTGGATCTACCTGTAGCAAAATTCTTTCAAGATTATGAAGGAGAGCCAGACCATATGGTCAGAAGAATTCATCAACTGCTGGAAGTGCAACATGCTGGCATGTTTTACAGGAAATGTATGCTTGTCATTGATGGCAAGTATAGTAGAAATGATGGCTTGAGTATAGGAATAATGTGTTAGGAGGGCACCAGAAGTATTTTGGGAAGACGCAAAAGAGCAAGCTCGATAAGTTGATCGAGTGATAGTGTAGAGGATTGTTGACATGTTTAACAGGCAGAGTATTCTTGTCATTGATGGCAAGATCAAAGTATGCATCGATGGAAAAATAGGGACAAAGTAAGCTCAGGAGGAATTAGCACAGAGTCGAACGCAGTGCAAAGGTGTGCTTGTTCATTTGATGGTAAACAAGTAGGCAAGGAAGACCAGCAGTGCAACGATGATCGAATGGCAAGATCGATGTGTTGGTCAAACTCCATTTCGGAGTTTTGACTACCGGGATTTCAGATACCGGGAGTTGGAGATGTCAAGAACTCCCACTACAGGAGTCCCGAAGTCGCGAAATGAGAAATCGCAATATAACCTGAACCGTTGGATCAAGGACAAATCTGGACCGCCAATCCAAGAAGAAGACATGGTGAAAGATCACGCTTTCGCTGACTGAAAAGTCAAAGGAATGAAATGCTCCAACATTTCAACTCATGAAGTCGTGAATTGTGAAACCCCAAAAATCGTGAAATAGGCACATCGCTCGAAGTTTCGGCTACTGGATTTTTGGATACCGGGAGATAGAGATGTCACATATGCTCTTCATTAGGAGTCCTGAAATGTCAAAATGCGAAATCCAGAAAACCCGAAAGAGGCGCATCACTCGGAGTGTTGGATACTAGGATTTCGATTACCAGGAGATAGAGAATTCACAGACTCTCGTCATCAGGAGTCACGAAATGTCGAAATGAAAAATATCGAAAACCCGAAAGAGGCACATCACTCGGAGTGTTGGATACTGGGATTTCAGTTACTGAGAGATGGAGATGACCAGGACCCTTCTTCAACAGGAGTCCTGAAATTGTGAAATGAAAAATGGTGAAATGATCTAAACCATTGGATCGAGGAAATCGTGGACCGTTGATCCGACTCCATATTGGAGTATCGGATACAGGGATTTTGGATAACGGGAGGTTGAGAAGTCAAGAGTTAGGACACTGCATCACAAGAGTCACGAAATGATAAAGAATCCATACCGAATTTTCAGATACCAGGATTAGGAGGAGTTAAGAGTGAAGACTCTTCATTACAGGACTCTCGAAATCATGAAACCCAAAGTCGCGAATTGTTAGTGAAGACAAGCTCCTTTTCGGAGTTTCGGGGGTCAAGAAATGGAGAGTAATAAAATACTCCATCGTAGTGATCCTAAAATGCCAAAGAATGAAATGCTGAAATGAACAGAAGATTTAGAGAAGATAATCCAACGGTGCAGATGACACTGAAGAAGATTGGAGGGCTACTGTATCACTTCTCAGTGTAAATGCTAGAAACCATTAATGGTTTCTGCCAAGAGGACTCAAAGAGACTTATGTGTGATTTCCAGAGGAACTGAAGGGTCACAAGGAATATGCCAGTAGGTGAAAAGACTGTTCATGGAGGCTATTTACAGTTGGAAGAGCGTTGAAGCCATTAACTATGACTATGAGGTTGAGGTCGTCTGCAACAGAAGATGAAGAATCTCAACTGCCTATGATGTGAAGGAATTTGTTCATGACACCCAGTGATGACGGACAGATGGGCTTAACAAAATAGATAAGATGAAGAGTTTTCATGATGAAGAGGCAGAGCACTCGACATGCAGAGGTTGCAGACAGAGGATGCACAAGATGCACAGGGAGTATAAGAATGTGGAGAAAATAAGAGAGGGTGTTGTTCCTGAGAGCAGGGATGCATGTATGAAGAATGAGGTGGAGTGAAGTAGCTGAAAGGGACAGAAGACAAAAGGTGCATCAAATGTGATTGACTCATAGAACACAAAAAGGAGCAGAGCAAAAAGTGCAATGGATGCGTGCCGGAACACAGTGAGGAAGTCAGAGCAGTGAAATCTTGCAGAACAGTGATGAGACTGGTAAGTTGTGAATGAACACTATATCACTGTAATAAGTTTCAGTAATTCATATTAATAAACCAGAGAGGTAGGGAGGTGCAAGGGAGAACTGTTGTTCTATGTTTTACAAGTTGGTGCCTGTATGATTGGAAGTTGGTGCTTCCATCCAGTTGGTGCTGGAAACACTCAGGGAGTTGGTTCTTCCTTCTAGTTGGTGCTAGAGAAACGAGGGAGTTTGTGCTTCCCTCTAGTTGGTGCTAGAGAAACCAGGGAGTTGGTGCTTCCTTCTAGTGGGTTCTAGAGAAAACAGAGAGTTGGTGCTCTCAACAAGTTGCAGCTTGCAAAAAAAAAAAACAGAGGTTGTAGCCTC